>VIAB01000108.1:176178-196501 GCA_009801035.1 Oophaga pumilio
TATTTTTCGATCCCGAGCAGTATCGCTCAACACTAGTTATGACAATGGGGTGTAACTGTATCTGCGAAATATTACAGTGTAACATTACTGACTCAGCCTCTGTACCTTCTGCCCCTGTATAGAGAGATCGATAGAAAGTCAAGATTCATTTAGGATTTAAAACACACTTATAGGATTTACACAAATCCTCTGGAAAATACAGTCTTCACCCCCGACCTCCCCAAAACTTTTGATGCACACCTCAGTCTAATATGTCCAGGAACTATCACCATTAGTTGTTTATCACCACTGTTCTACCAGTACACTATATGCTGGAACTTTCTGCTATTAGGAAGTTCCAGCACATAGATTTAGGATTTAAAACACACTTATTCTTTTAGACATATTCTGTATGAAAGCATGGTCTTCATTCCCCCCCCACCCAAAAAAAACAGATAAAACTGTTTTTGGTGCACATGTCAGTCTAATATGTTCAAGAACAGTCTTAATTCTCATTCTCTGCAACTTGTCCTCTACTTTTTTTGAGTCAGTGTTCTCACCAGTACTCTATTTGCTGGAACTTCTTGTCCTTTACAGTCCTGCAGATAGCCCTAACAAATCAGTGTTCTACCAGTACACTATGTGCCGGAACTTCCTGTCCTTCACAGTCCTGCAGATAGCCCTAATGCAGGGTTCCCCAACTCCAGTCCTCAAGGCCCACCAACAGGTCATGTTTTCAGGATTTATTTTGTATTGCACAAGTGATGCAATTATCACCTGGGCAATACTAAGGAAATCCTGAAAACATGACCTGTTGGTGGGCCTTGAGGCCTGGAGTTGGGGAACCCTGCCCTAACGGATCATCGTCAGTGTTCTATCAGTACTCTATGTGCTGGAACTTCTTCTCCTTTACAGTCCTGCATACAACCCTAACGACTCATCGTCAGTGTTCTACAAGTACTCTATGTGCTGGAACTTCCTGTCATTCACAGTCCTGCAGATAGCCCTAACAAATCATCACCAGTGTTCTACCAGTACTCTATGTGCTGGAACTTCCTGAACCTTAAAGTCCAGCAGATAACCTTAACCAATATTGTTAACGACAATAGACTCTCAAAATTATAAACCAAAAAAGCAGGAGAGCAGGTACATGGATATGTTAATATCTAACTTTTAATAATTACCATTAAACAAGCTATGCTCATAGAACACAAAATGTGAAAAACATATAAGTAGATAAAATGGGATCATATAAATGAACAAAGTGAACTGTATAGCCAGTGCAGAAAAACAAAGGTCAGATCTCACTCATATGTTGTAAATATGTCGGAGATTGACCAATTATGTGACAGGAGTCTAAGCTAGGGGTACATGCTGGAAACCTGATATCCCCTGTTGTGCCACATGTGATGACAAGAGCAGTACCCAACTATAGAACCTATATAATATGTTAAATTACCTCCCCAAAAATTCCCATTCATGAAGTTCCTGCCCTTATGCCCTTAATGATGCAGATGCAGTCACCGTGCACTCTGTTGTGCATCATTATCGACCGTGTACACCTATGAGAGATGGGCATCATGACGTAGCATACTACTGTATGTCTTGGTGTCCAACTTCATTGCACTTATTTGGCTGAAAATGGTGCACAAACGAGCACATGGTGACTCCGTCTGCATCATTATAGTCAATGGCCTCAACCTAATGCATCTCAGCATCTCTTCTGCTAGAGAAGGATTAGACTTGACAACAGGCAGCAAAAGAAAAGGAGAAACCTAGTGGCAAGGACTTTGGAGTGTTTTTTTTTCTTTTATGAAAGATATCATAGTTTTTAAATAAAGTCTATCACCGCTATCAGATCAAATTGTGTAGATATTACAGTGGCAATTTAAAGTCTCAGAAATGGTAAATGGTAAAGTACGTTTTTGTGGACAAGGGGTAAGAGAAAGATGCAGAGAGAGTGCACAGATACAGTGCTTCTTCCATATGGATATCCCTCCTATTGTAGCGCTGGGGTGAGGGATTATGACATAATTATACAAGTTTCCGTCAGCTGTTGTCACAGATACAGATAGACCGTTGCTGATTTGATGTCCTTGGCACACACCAGGGAGCCGTTATACAGGATTGACAGCATATTTTCTGTGTCATATTTGAAGCTGTCACAGCTGCATACAAAAATGTGACTAATATTCTTACTGGTTCCAGCATTTAAAGAGCAAAAAAGATGGGTAAGAGAAAAATCGCTGCAAATTCCATAATATGCTGCAAAAATCTGAAGTTCCCAATTGGAATATCAAAATGTTGGCCAACCCCAGTTCTGATCTTTTGACCCTCAAGCTGGTTCTTCACTTCCTCCTTTTCTACATTAGTATTTGCGGAAAAAGTAATTTGAAGAGAATAAAACATACATGCCAAAGCTCCCAGAATGATGGGAGACTTCCACAAACAGTTGGCAAATCACTCTGATACAGCCTAAAACTCATAGAAAAAAGCTTTTCTCTGCTTGATCCTGGGATGTTGTGTTATAAGTAGAGCCCAAGAGCCTAGTTGCACATTTCAAGGCGAAAAATGCATATGGAGGGGCGCAAAATTAGCATGGAGGGGCATGTTCTTCAAATATGGCATGGCTATTGGTAAAAACTGAAAATATGGAACAAGACCCTTTTCCTGCACATACAATGTGCCTTTTATAATATTACACAGGTGTGAATCTTAATGGGCCTTAAATAGGTCAAGGAAGATGATGTAATTGATCCCCGCCAGGAAACTTGCAAAACACAATGTGGAGCACAACAGAGGGCAGTGGATCCAGGGGAAGGAAGCAGAGCCCTGGATACCCTGGACATGTGTATAACACATAGACTTGTCAGGAGATCGATCCAGCTGCTTAAAATATTTTACAAATCTTAATATTCTGGGTAGAATTCAGGTCCACTTTAGGTGGACTTCTAATAGAACATTTCCAAAGGTGTGGGAAGAATATCTTCGTTTTTTTTTTTATTCAATAGAACTGAAGCTATAATGTATTCTCTCGTCTCTGCAGGAGAGGAGTAAAACTCATTACGCAAGGATGAATATTTGTCTATTTCCATACGAGAGAAATCATGCTGTGATCTACTTTGTGTAATGTGGTTCTATCTGTAGGTCACATATCTAGAATGAAGAAGGGCAAGATCCATCGCAGGTGGCAACCGAAGAGGTCGGACTGTATGAATGGATGGTTGCTTGCAGTTTCTCCTTAGTTCTTTTCCAGATATCGCTCCATAGGGATGTTTGCAGCGTTCATAATTAATATCAGCTCTTCTTTTTGCACAGCTGACTTTGCAATAACCCAAATAATCCCAATGTATATTTCCATTTGCCTGGGGGCGCCGAAACAGCAGGGACTCTTTAACTAACATTTATGTCGAATGATGTGTGAAACTGAAATGCCTGAACACTTAAATGCATTAATTTTGTTTTATTTAGTAAATAAAACCTTTTTGCAAAAATATTCATATTCATTAGTTTATGTGTTCTGCTAAATGGCTGTCATACATACATTGGTCTTTATGAATTCATCCACAAGCCTGTGTTCCTCTGTCTCCTTATCCACTTGCTTCCACCACCAATTTTTTATTTTTATGTTTGCATTTTTCCTCCATGAGCCATAACTTTTTTTATTTTTCCATTGACACAGCTTGTTTTCTGGCTGTATGAGGGCTTGTATTTTTGAATGACACCATCTTACTTTATTCCCGCTGCTTCCTTGGATATTTTTTATTTTAAATCCGCCATACGGTTCCAGAGATATGGGCCTTTTTATTTAGAACATTTTGTTATGGTCTTTACCAAGTGGTCGTAGCTCACAGGATCCTCTGGGGCGTGTCCTTAGACTGTTCTGCATTATTACCCTGTGAGCCACGCCTCCTTGGTAAAGCACATAAACATTAGCACAAAATATAAAGTTCCATATCTCCGGAACCGTATGGTAGATTTAAAAAATGTAAAAAAAAAATCAGAAGTTTGAAAACAAAAAAAAACCAAAATTTTTTGTTGTTCTGTAATGTTTTTATATTTCCATCAATAGAGCCATGAAAGGGCTTCTTGTTTGCATGGTGAGCTGACGGTTTTACTGATATCGATTTATGGCGGAGTTGACATTTTAATCATTTTATATTATTGAGAGTTTTTTAGAGAGGCAAGGTGAGTGAAAAACCTTAATTCTGGCATTTAGATTTTTTTCCAAACTGCGTTTACCATACTAGTTAATTATTTTTAGACTTTGATAGACTGGACTTTTACAAATGTGATACCAAATATGCTTAGTAATTTATACTTTTTATATATTTTTAATAGGGGAATATATTGTGTTTTGAATTTTAAAATTTTTAAAAAATTTTTTTTATTTTTCAGTCTTTTTTTACTTTATTTTTTAATCCCCTCGAACCTGCAATCGTCTGATTGCGATATTATATACTGCAATACTATGGCATTGCAGTATATCGTAAAAATAAAGGTCTGTGAAGCTATAGGCTGAGCTTTATATGAGTAGACAGATGGCAGCAATGGGGGCCTTCTGCAAGCCTCTAGCTAACCCATCGGTCCACTGCTAAAATGCAGCTATCAGAGATTGACAGAGGCATCCATATGGGTGACAGCATCCATGCAAGATATAATTAGGTGTTTATTAAGGATAATCTCTCACCTGGTTTTTACCACTTAATCTGAGAGCAGCATGATATAGGTGGAGAGACCCTGATTCCAGCGATGTGTCATTTACTTGGCTGCTTGCTATAGCTTTGATAAATCATTGATTTATCAGCAGGAGATTATCACTGGAGGACTAGTAAACCTGCTGCCATGTAGTCCTCCATATTCATGAGCTTTGTATAACCCCGCCTCTACCACTGATTGGCAGCTTTCTACCTATGCATAGTGTACACAGAAAGCAGTCAATCAGTGGCGTGGACGGGGTTATACTGAGCTCTGAATTCAGAGAACTTCTAGATCTGCAGCAGAGAAAACTCATTATATCAAAACCGTAGCAAGCAGCCCAGTAAGTGATGCATCCCTGGAATCAAGGTCTCTGCCCCTACATTATGTTGCTCTCAGATAGGGTAGCAAAAACCTGGTGACAAATTCCTTTTACTAATCACATCTTTTTAGCCTGTGTGAATGCTGTCTCCCATTTTTTCCATTTGAAATATTTGACGTAGCGAACGGGACATCCTAAATGACTGTGAAAAATCTATCGATTGTGATTGTGCTGCTAGAAATGACTTTTTGTGAAAAAGTTAATTGTGATGACTTGGACTACAAATTCCCTAGATATTAATACAATTGAGTATCTGTGCTGGAAAAACAAGTCCGATCCATGGAGGTCCCATGTCCCAACTTTCAGGACCTATTTTTTTGTATATAAGCGGCAGTCAACCTGCCTAATATTGTGTAGGTCACCACGATGCCACCAAAAAAAAGCTCTTGACCCATTAAGGCATGGACCCAACAAGACCACTGAAGGTCCCTTATGGTATCTGGCACGGAGATGTTAAACCGCCCCCTCGGTGACTATAATATAACTCGTTTTTCTTATCTTTCAGGTGACATCAGGGGCTTATCTACAGCATTACAGAATACTGTAGATAAGCCACTGATGGTGGTGGCTGCAGCTTATATATACAAAAAATAGGTGACAGATTCCCTTTAACATCTCCGTACCAGATACCATAAGGGACCTTCAGTGGTCTTGTTGGGTCCATGCCTTGATGGGTCAAGAGCTTTTTTTGGTGGCATCGTGGTGACCTACACAATATTAGGCAGGTTGGCTGATATTGTAGTGATTATTTCTATGTTTGCGGCTCTGAAGTTGGAAATGTAATAAGTGCCTGGATGCTGTCGGTCGTGTCCACAGGTCTTTTGTAAATTACACAGCAGCCAGTACATTGTGTATCATTCTCGTTCCTGCTGTCTGTAGATCAATGAGGCAGAATTCCTATGCTGGGGATATTGTGTCCTATGTAGCGCTGGAGTTTAGGTTCCTGCAGACCGGCTCCTTTAATCTGCAATGAACCATGCTGCTCTCGGCTCGTTTGCAGCAGGAATATTGTCAGTGCTAATTGAGGCTTCCTTATTTGTACCATTACTGAAATATAGATGTCTACAAAAGCCAAAGAGCAGCTGCTCTGTAATGTGAGATGTTTGATGTGAAGGAAAGGATTGCCTGCTGCTCCTCATTAATTTGCTGCTTTGGTATACCACAAAATATAGAGCTATAGTATAAAGAAAATGATGGGACTACACCTCTGCTCCTTAAATTTCCTATATAGCCAATGCAATACCCACCATCATGCTACTGATATTTCAGAAGGCATATTTTTATTGGAGCCATTAATTCTGCAGTATTTGCATAAAAATATCCAGTTTAAATATTAGTGTAGTGTCAGTGTGTTATTGTATTCACCGATTGCCATCTTCTGCGGTATCCAGCGCCGTTTCGCTCCTGAGTACGTGAAAACAATTCAGACTCACCGGATCACACTGCGCCCTACCTGTGAGACAAAGTATTCCAGATGAGTCCGGACCAAGAAGGAGTAGAGGAGGCTTACTACTTCACATGATCTAGATTCTTTGCTTCTCTTAATACATCCTAGAACTGTTTGCCTTTTTGCTGCTGCATCACACTGGTGACTCATGCTCAGTCTGTGATCTATTAGTATTTCCAAGTCATTTTCACACGTGCTGTTGCTTAGTTCTATTCCTCCCATTCTGTAGGTGTAATTTTCATTTTTCTTGCCCAGATGTAGAATCTTGCATTTCTCCCAGTTAAATACCATTCTAGGGCTATGAGCCAAGCCAGACACCCATGTACAGGACAGCTGTTAAAGGTTAAGACTTGTTAAAAGATGCGGATACTGACTTACAAGTTGGCTACCTCCTCTAAGTGTTACTAAGGAGTAAGTTTTCTTTCTTTTCATGAGTTGCATGGTCCAAAGGACTCCATATATAGTTGGTCTCCTTAAGGAGAGCCAGTCCGCCTAATGTGTATACTGTACATTTACACTTTATGTTTTTTTTTAGCTTAAATAGAGCAGTTCATGTAATGGACAGTAGAAGACGAACTTTTAGGTCATTGGTTTTATTTAGCCTTTTGCAAAAAATCTGTTGTACTTGTTTCCACTGTTGATAAACATTTCTGGCTCAGGGCAATGCTTAGAATATATTAAGCCAGCGTGTCTGAGAGTTCAGAGTGGGGACACAATTATGGGTCATATACAGTAAATTTTGTCATGTTTCACAAAGTGAAAATGCTACAAGTCCTGGACAAGTTATCCAAACCACATGAATAGAAAACAGAAGATTTTGCTACTTTTGTTACTACTTTGTACACATGTCCTATAAAGCGTCAATATATATAGCCTAGATTTTAAAGAAGTACTCCTCCTCTTCCTCCTCCCATTACATTTGTATCCTCTTAATATATTGCAGTCATCATATTATATAGCACTGTGTACTTACAATTGCTCATTTTGCATTTCTACCCAGCCAGTTCTTCTCGTTTCTTCGATCTTTGTAGAAACAGGAAGTCTCTTCTTCCTGCAAAAATTATTCCCCTCTTCAACTCCTGACCCAGCTGCTCCCTCCTCCCCCTGCCAGGGGCTTTTGCAGTGACTCATGACTCATACAGGAAAAATTGACCTCCTGTTTCTAAATAGAGCTTAGAAGGATTCAGCTAGTCAGTTTTTAATCATGTGATGTCACAAACCTAATGGAAAAGAGAAGAATTAACTGGGTAGAAGGGAACATGAGCAATTGTAAGTACACAGTGTTGTATAATATGATGACTACAATAATAAAAGGATACAATTTTTGCTGAGAGTGCTTCTTTAATTTTATGACTCATTTACCCAGTAGTGTAACTTGAAGCTCATTGGCCCCAATGCAAAAGCTCAAACGGGCCCCCAATTATTCCAAGACTTTAATAGAATTGGTGTTTTTATATAGACCAATTGATTTGGCCCCCAGGCTCCAGAATCCAGGTGTGATTGCAACCCCTGAACCTATTGTACAGGGTGGGCTATTTATATGGATACACCTAAATAAAATGGGAATGGTTGATATCAACTTCCTGTTTGTGGCACATTAGTATATGGGAGGGGGAAAACTTTTCTAGATGGGTGGCGACCATGTTGGCCATTTTGAAGTTGGCCATTTTGGATCCAACTGTATTTTTTCCAATGGGAAGAGGGTCATGTGACACATCAAACTTATTGAGAATTTCACAAGAAAAACAATGGTTTTAACGTAACTTTATTCTTTCATAACTTATTTACAAGTTTATGACCACTTATAAAATGTGTTCAAAGTGCTGCCCATTGTGTTGGATTGTCAATGCAACCCTCTTCTCCCACTGTTGATACACTGATAGCTACACCACAGAAGTAATGCTAGCACAGGCTTCCAGTATCCTTTGTTTCAGATGCTGCAAATCTCATATCTTCACAACATAGACAATTGCCTTCAGATAAGAGATGTGCAGCATCGGAAACAACGGATACTGGAAGCCTGTGCTAGCATTTCTTCTGCAGTGTTGCTATCAGTGTGTCAAGAGTGGGAGAAGAGGGTTGCATTGACAATCCAATCCAATGGGCAGCACTTTGAACACATTTTATAAGTGGTCATAAATTTGTAAATAACTCATCAAAGAATAATGTTAAGTTAAAGCCAAGCATACCATTGTTTTTCTTGTGAAATTCTCAATAAGTTTGGTGTCATATGACCCTCTTTACATTGGAAAAAATAAAGTTGGATCCAAAATGGCCGACTTCAAAATGGCCACCATGGTCGCCACCCATCTTGAAAAGTTTTCAACCTTCCATATACTAATGTGCCACAAACAGGAAGTTGATATCACCAACCTTTCCCATTTTATTTAGGTGTAACCATATAAATGGCCCACCCTGTAGTTACGCCCCTGCATTTACCCTCCAACTCACCATAGATATTCCCAGCATATCCTCAGACTTTAAATTTTTGAAAGGAGAATGATTCAGGTATTAGCAGAAAAAAGTATGCTTCCTCTGTGAGGTGATGGGTGAAAATTCAGGTAGGATCCATGGGAACGGGCTACAATTTTACTTTTACACATGAAAAGTGGCAACTCTTGCCCCGAAGAATGATGTCTGATGTAGACCTGTAGGAAATGGCTGGGGTGAATGGCTTAGTCTGATATAGACCTGTGGGGATGGGCTGGGATGAATGGCTTTGTCTGACATAGATCTGTGGAGATGGGCTGGGGTAAATGGCTTTGTCTGACATAGACCTGTAGAGATGTGCTTGGGTGAATGGCTTTGTCTGACATAGACCTGTAGAGATTGGCTGGGTGGAATGGCTTTGAGATTGTTTCATTTATCTAATGGTGCCCAAAGCTGCAACTCTTGCCCTGAAGGACGGTGTCTGATGTAGACCTGTAGGAAATGGTTGAGGTGAATGGCTTAGTCTGATGTAGACCGGTGGGGATGGGCTGGGATGACTGGCTTTGTCTGACATAGACCTGTGGAGATGGGCTGGGGTGAATGGTTTTGTCTGACGTAGACCTTTAAGAATGGGCTGGGGTGAGTGGCTTTGTCTGATGTAGACCTGTGTGGATGGACTGGGGTGAATGGCTTTGTCTAATGTAGACCTGTAGCAATGGGCTGGGGTGAATGGTTTTGTCTGATATAGACCTGTCTGGATGGACTGGGGTGAATGGCTTTGTCTTACGTGACCTCTAGAATGGGCTGGGGTGAATGGCTTTGTCTGATATAGACCTGTAGAGATGGGCTGGGGTGAATGGCTTTGTCTGATATAGAACTGTAGGAATGGGCTGGGGTGAACGGTTTTGTCTGATGTAGACCTGTAGGGATGGGCTGGGGTGAATGGCTTTGTCTGACGTAGACCTGTAGGGATGGGCTGGGGTGAATGTGTCATGATCCACTTTTGGACCTGTGGCAGATCTATCTTTGCATATTAAAACCTTTTTCCTTTCAGGCCATCGGGGGTTAATGTCAGTCTTTTCCCCCGGTGGCTGTTGGTGTAATTACATTGCTGCTGACTTGTCTGGGGAAGGCGGTGACCACTCCCATCATCCTTTGTAAGGTCACCTGAGGCATCAGCTAACTGTTGGTGATATTGCTACCTTTTGGAGACCAACCAAGCTGGAGTCAGGAGCTTGCTGAGCGCAGTGGTACTTCTGCTGTTTCCTTGATTTGATGCCTTTCTCTACTGTTCGGTGCATTGCAGCAGAGCAAGCTAAGTGTTGATTGTTTAGTTATTTAACCCCTAGGTGTCTGTCTTTCCTTTTTGTTGTTTTGGTGTAATTCACTTTATTCCCTGTCTCACCTCCTGGGGAGGGTGCTGGTGGGATTAGCTCAGGGCTAAAACAGGAGACAGGGACAGGTCGGTGACTTGGGTCTCACTACCTCCAAGTGTACCCCCAAGTTAAGGAGCGACAGGGCCCTTCCTTAGCCTTAAGGGCCGTTCAGGGGCCCAGGATCCTCGTCCCCTGTATTTCTACAACTGCCCCGTGATATTATCACCAACCAACACAGTTTTTTTTTTCCCTTTCTTGTGAGCCATGGCCCAAATGCAGGCCTTTGCCCAACTGTTTCAGACCCTCACAGATGAGTTAAGGTGCTGCGGGGTGAGGTGGTTCAGCAGTTACCGCAGTTGGTGGGGTTCTGGGCCTCGGCTCAGATGCAGGTTCAACCAGAACCTAAGATATCTCTCCCTGACAGGTTTTCTGGAGGGAGAGATAAATTTCTGGTTTTCCAGGAGGCCTGTAAATTGTACTTCAGGCTCCGCCCCCATTCTTCAGGGAGTGAGGAAAAACATGTGGGGATTATTGTCTCCCTTCTTAAGGGTGATCCCCAATCGTGGGCCTTCTCCCTGCCGACTGATTCTCCATCTTTACGGTCGGTGGACGGGTTTTTTGCGGCTCTGGCGCTGGTGTATGGAGATCCTGAAGGATTCTCCCTGGCAGAATCCCGACTCCATAAAATCAAGCAGGGGGACCAGGCGGTTGAGGAGTACTGCTCAGAGTTTAGGAGATTGGCCACTGACACTCAGTGAAATGATCCTGCACTTAGGAGTCATTTTGTGCAGGGTCTGTCCCCAAGGTTGCAGGATACTCTGGTGCAGTTCGCCGCCCCCAGGTCATTGGAGGCCGCCATGTCCCTTGCCATCCAGGTGGATAGACGCCTCAGGGATAGGCATACACCAAAACTGCCTCCTGTTCTCCTTGCTATCGAGAAGGACACAGTCGAGCAGTTGGACGAACCCATGCAGGTGGGAGCAGTTGGTGCCCGAACGGGGTTGCCTGCAGTTCAGCGTGGTGTGGGGGCATGTTTTTACTGTGGGCAGACTGGTCATTTTATTGGGGTCTGCCCAGCTCGCGCCAAAATACCTGCACCATCTAAGAAGCCATATCCCCCTGGTTATGTAGAGGGAGGCGACCAGGGAGTGTATATTTCCTCCATTTCTTCCCCTCAGTGTACCCTGTCTGTGAGAGTGGTGATTGGCGGGGTAACTAAAGGAATTCCGGTGCTTGTGGACAGTGAAGCAGGAGTCAATTTGGTGGATGCTCACTTTGGTCCGGACCAATGGTCTTATGTGTAGGACGCTAGCTAAACCATTAGGCATCCAGACCATTGACTCTGTCCCACTCAGCCAGGGGAGTGTGACCCAGGTCATGCATGATATACGCCTGTGTATAGGGACTTGTCATGAGGAGTCCTTGTCATGCTACGTCTTGGAGGGTATGCCAATACCCATCGTTTTAGGCCTCCCTTGGCTGACAAAACACAAACCGGTCATAGATTGGCGTTCCAGGGAAGTAGTCAGCTTGGGTCAGTCGTGTGAGGACTGCTGCCCGGGGCTACTGTCTCTTCCGTCTTTCTGCAACCTTCCCCTTCTTCTCCAGTGGGAGCAGCAGAGGTGCTGCCAAGGAGTAGGGGCAAATCCCAACCCTCACCACTAGCCAACCCTGTGAGTCGGAACCCTCTTTGGAGGAGGGCTCAGGGGAGGGTGGTGGTTTTCTCTGAGAAATGTGTGAGTGTGGTGACACAGGTGGATGGCTCTGTTGTCAGTTCCTCGAAGAGTTCACCATCTTGTGGCAAACGCGTGTGTGGCAATGAACGTTCAGGTCCGGACCTGTGTGTGAACGAGTATGTATGGGTGGCCACCAAAAACATCTGGTGGAAGGGTGCTGCTGGAGTTCCAGGGTAATCGGGCCATATCGGGTGTTGGCCATTCTCGGCCCGGAGACTTACCAGTAATGCCGTACATAACTCTCGGCGCTCTCTAGGTTTGTGGCACCTCAGGAGCATACGTTATTGCCCCTTCCATCTGTCCGCATTTGCCATAAACCTGAGAGTCAGGTGACTGCTGGGGTGAACCCTGGTGGATCGAGGCGTCCTTACCGTAGGTGGTATATGAGGTGCGGTGTTGAGGGTCCAGAGGCCCCTCATTAAAGGGGGGTACTGTCACTATCCACTTTTGGATCTGTGGCAGATCTATCTTTGCATATTAAAACATTTTTCCTTTCAGGCCATCGGGGGTTAATTTCAGTCTATTCCCCCGGTGGCCGCTGGTGTAATTACATTGCTGCTGACTTGTCTGGGGAAGGCGGTGACCACTCCCATCATCCTTTATAAGGTTATAAGGTCACCTGAGGCATCAGCTGACTGTTGGTGATATTGCTACCTTTTGGAGACCAACCAAGCTGGAGTCAGGAGCTTGCTGAGCGCAGTGGTACTTCTGCGGTTTCCCTGATTTGGTGCCTTTCTCTACTGTTCGGTGCATTACAGCAGAGCAAGCTAAGTGCTTATTGTTTAGTTATTTAACCCCTAGGTGTCTGTCTTTCCTTTTTGTTGTTTTGGTGTAATTCACTTTATTCCCTGTCTCACCTCCTGGGAAGGGGGTTGGTGGGTTTAGCTCAGGGCTAAAACAGGAGACAGGGACAGGTCGGTGACTAGGGCCTCACTACTTCCAAGTGTACCCCCAAGTTAAGGAGAGACAGGGCCCTTCCTTAGCCTTAGGGGCAGTTCAGGGGCCCAGGTTCCTCATCCCCTGTATTTCTTCAACTGTCCCGTGACAGAATGGCTTTGTCTGATGTAGACCTGTAGAGATGGGCTGGGGTGAATGGCTTTGAGATTCTTTCATTTATCTAATGGTGCCCAAAGCTGCAACTTTGTCTCTATTGCTGCTTATAAAGACGGACTTTAACAGTTAGTATAGTTGTGCTCAATCAACGCTACTTCGTATGTGCCAAGTTGTATAAATGGTTGCACAGAAGAATTGATTTGCGTTCCATATTTGTTTTTTTACCATAGCACATTCTCATTCTTCACAGACTGTGCCACTTGTTCTGATCATGCTCCATACACACCCCGTTTATGCCCCCTGAAAGACCAGGGCTCATCACAGTAAGGGTGAAGAAGGTTGTGCAGCACCCGGGAGACTTGCCAATTCTTCCTCAAGTCCAGAAGAGCTTCTGTGTTTCTCAGAGCAGTCTGGACGTTCCGGAAGAGTTGGCAACGTTCGGTCTCATCCATCAAGGAGTTACTATAAAATAAGTTATTGGATCTATATTCCTGTTTATTATGGATAATCAGCCCTGATATTAGTTGTTGGTCACCTTTTATCCTTACAATATGTATACATGACACGTAAACATTCAAAGGGCAAATGAGAAGCATCACTGCCATTGTAGATTGTGCCAAACAGATGTATTTTTGATTTAGATGCAGAAATTGAATACATTGAAAAGGCTTTGTTCATCCAAGGGCAAATCTCGCCATAGGAAACATGAGCTGCACAAGCGTGCATGAAAATGACAATTTACTGCAGCTCAATAACTAAATATACCAACGTGTGAAGGCGAGGTTGCTTTCAATAACGAGGAGTTGAGAACAATTGTTTGGTTCCTCCCTGATTACATGATCCAACAGTGATGCGCTCCGCTACTGTTACTTTTGTGGGGCTTCTTGGACATGTGCAGACTTGATATTGGTGCAATCACCCATAGAATTACTGACTATATCGGAGTAGTGTTTCTTATGTTCTTATGATTGCATGCATGCTAATATCTATGATGGAATTGGTCTGGAATGACGTCAGTGAATGAACTAAACCGAACCAAAAAAGGACCCCTGTGCAAGAACAGTATATGGGCCCTTTGCCATCCAATATCTCATCATCATGCACAATTCCTCCTGTTTTGGAGGTCATTTTTGACCCCCTTATCTCCTCAGCACCAGGTTGCACCAATGGTATGTCGCCCTGAAACACTAAGTGAGTGAAAAACTAGATATATTGATTAGCTCCAAGGTATATCCATAAGTGAAGAAGGCAGGTATTCCCAAGTGGATAGTCTATTTCACAAAAACTCATCCAGTCTTCAGTGACAACTGTACAAAGGAAAGGTGGGATCCGGCCCTGATCAACAGAAGATAAATATTGGGGGAATTTATCAAATGATGTGAAAAAAAGTTTCACATTTTGACGCACTTCAAATTGAGACTTTGGACCCTTCTTTGGGCAGTGTCTAATATTACAAATAAAGAAAAGTTTACCCCATTTCATAATCTAAACTGTGCATATTATTAAATAGATCTATTAGCCCTGATGAAGTAGGAGTACTTACTCAGCATAGATCTATTAGCCCTGATGAAGTAGGAGTACTTACTCAGCAAATCTATGTCATACTTACTGTATAATCTATTTGTAAGTTTTCCCCCCCAGGCATTAAAATTAGCATTTTATGGGTCCAGCTAAAGAATGAGAACGTCAATGAGTCTAGGGGTATTCAGTCTCCACCAAAAAAATCATACTGACAACTGCAGGTTGTACCGAGCAATGTGAGGTCTAAGCAGCAGGGAGAAGGGGCACTGAGGAGTTGTCATTCAGGCTAGGTTATTAGAGATTCAGTAACAGCAGAAAGGAGGGTCAGCGAAGAGTTAGGATAGGTAAGAAGAGATTCATCAACAGCAGGGAGAGGGACACTGAGGAATTGTTATTATGGCATGGCTAGGTAATCAGAGATTCAGTAGCAGAAGAAAGGAGAGTCAATGAGGAGCTGTCAACCAGGATAAGGTAAGCAGAGATTCCTCCGCAGCAGGGAGGAGGGACACTTAGGAATTGTCATTAAGGCTAGGTAATCAGAGATTCAGCAGCAGAAGAAAGAGAGTCAACGAGGAGCTGTAAACCAGGATAGGTAAGCAAAGATTCCTCTGCAGCAGGGAGGAGGGACACTGAGGAATTGTCATTAAGACTAGGTAATCAGAGAATCAATAGCAGCAGAAAATCAGGCAGAAAAAAACAATGTGTGTGCAAGAGATTTCTGAAATCTTATATCTTTTGCTGCTAATGTAAAATGCAGCATTATATTTGCATAAAAAAGCGGCAAAAAACACAACATGTAAACATAGTCTTAATCAAACATTCTGCAGAAAGCAGAGATACTCACGAGCTGTTAATCAAGTTAGGCAAATGGAGATTCAGCAGCTGGGAGGAGGTCACTGAAGCGTTTTGAATCATTGTAGGAAGATGGAGTTTGCGCTAAACTTTCAAAATGATGATACGACCCTACTGAAATAGATTTTTCAGTAAATACACCTGCCCCATCAGTTCTATTTATTATTCTATGCAGTTCATATTGTGAAATCTGATGACAAATCCATTTTAATTCAAGCTCCCAATGCCTATTATCAAGGGATCGGTCTTAAAGTTTAATTCTTTCTATTCGTCTTCATTACTTCTACCCAGTTCATCTCTAATGTATCATTTTTTTAAGTTTTTTTTATCTGCAGAAATTCTACTTAAATCAATTTATGGGATCTGAACTAGATTAAAACTTCTCTCTGGGCAGCTGAATTAAGGGAAAATGGAGACACTAATTGAGGTTTTTGTATTATGTGACAAGATAGTACGCCCCGAGCTGGCTCAGTCCTTTATGAGGACCATAATGCCTTATTTATAGTGTCATTAACTTATGGGCTTCAATTGCTGCTTTTTTTACCCGCGCAGAAAAGGTGTAATCCGCAGAAAACTATATAACCTAATAACATAACAAAAGAGGGTTTCTGTAGTTTTGACATAGTTCTGCCGGTATTATGTCTGATGAGAGCACCGTAGAGATGCGTCTAGCCATTATCTCGCCATGGTGCCTACTGTGCAGATAAGGGACTGGCTGAATAAAAGATGTAAAGGAAAAATTTAGCTTTTGATGTGCAATTTATATTTAGGGCATTTTTCGATGTACCTCCGACTGGTAAAGCCAATATTTGATGAATTTTCTGTGTGAAATGTGATTTTAGATAATTTTCTCATCTTTCACGGCAGGGTTGATGGAAATTAGAAGCTTCAGATGTGTGATTGGTATGCGACAAAAGACCACCTAGTCTGAAAAATTTGACAATGTTCCAAATGTAGACCTCAGATTCACGGTGGAAAATTTCAATTTGCCGTAGGAAACAAAAAAAGAACACACGTGTGTTAATAGGGGGGATAAAGGAGGAAGAAAAGAGTTGAGTGATTGAAGGCAACTGAACTGATAAATCATTGTCTATCAGCACATTAGATTTTTTTAATATATTGCCGTAATCATATTATATAGCACTGTGTACTTACAATTGCTCATTTTGCCTTTCTGCCTAGGTTATTCTTCTCTTTTCCATTAGGTATATAACATCACGTGATTAAAACAGACTAGGTGACTTCTTCTAAGCTCTATCTAGAAACAGGTGGGCTCTTTTCCTTGCATGAGTCATCATTATAACTACAATACTACATATCTGAAAAGTCCCTGGCAACCCACCTTTGTTTCCTCTTAAACTCCTGACCAGCTGCGCCTGCCCCCCTCACTTTCATCTCTTTTCCTTGTTTCCTTTTGTCAGTGACGTAGGATTGTAGTTCTAGTATTGCTGCAAACGTTGAAAACACAAAGTACTTAGTTAGCGCTTTTTGACCAAATAGCTCAAAAAAGAGCCAGTGACAGAATAATGGCATATGGAGCTGGTGACAGAAACATAGGGAGCCAGTGACAGAATAATGAGCTCGTGACAGAAATATAACTAGTGACAGAAACATAAGGAACTAGTGACAGAAACATAAGGATCTGGTAAAAGAATAATGAGCTAGTGACAGAAATATAATGAGCTAGTGACGCAAACATAAGGAGCTAGTGACAGAACAGTGGTACATATATGTGTATTGGACTTTGATATATCTCGTTTACTCTCTAAATGTAACGTTTGCAGCTTGACTTTTAGAATGACCCCACTGAGAAGATGTAAGATACCTTCTATGCAAAGTGCAGTTGTTGTCTTTACCTTTCCTTCTGTTTTTATCTTACACTCGCCCCTTCTCCCACATGTGTCTCCAGCACTTTAGTCTCCACTACATTTCCTCTGATCCCTCCTGTGTATTCATGTTTTATTCATGCCGTAAGATGAGAGCAGCAGCAGGTGGACCTGACTGCAGACTGTAATCAATAATGGATCTGCTCATATACATACTTCCCAATAGCGGGCATGCAAACATCACAGGGTCTTTTATATTCATTTCACTTTCGGGCAGAGACGATTCTGTATGGGATATTGTAAATAGACATGGCCACCCCAGGACAGATATAGACAGTTTTATCTCCTGCAGATTCGGCGTTCTCACTCAAGGTACTGCTAAGTTAAAATGCCGGGGTACATAAAACACACAGCTCTCATCATGAAACCATTGATCGCATTGTAGGGTTATTACTTTTCAGGTATGGTGCTCGAATTTCAGGCGTAAATTATTCTATTATTTATGCCATGAACCTCCTAAATAAATGTAATAATAATGTTATTGCTTCTTATAACACTGGGACTTTTCTCCCTGCAATGGTTTTCTATAGGCAAACTTTTCCTAACTGGATTCTAACTGCGTGAGAATACCACTGACAAGATGGAATAATTGGTCCATGTTTACTAATGTCGTTGTGCCAGATACCTTCCACCTTTCTTTGTCTGAAGCAAATCAAATGATAGATTTGTGCCAAAAGGAACAGATGTGCGCAAATCATTAGGCACTTTTCCAAAGTGTCTAGAAAGAAATGCTCAGCTTAAAAAAAAAAAAGTCTAAAAGTGCATCCGAATTATCATTAGTGTGTGCAAATATCTAGCCTAAAATAAGCCTACGCAGAGTTGGTGTAAGTGCCGAACGTCAAGGAAACTGAGCCACAACTAACAATGTCCACAATTGTAATAAACTGGACACATCTTGTAAATGCCAGGTCCAAGGAGTAAGGACATCCTAACAATTAGATAGCAATAGGAAATGTGGGTCATTGTCTGTGCCACTAGCAAAGCAAGGCAAGATACATACCAATCTTTGCTGGTGGCACAACCAAGAATGTGTTGAAGCTGGTGTCATGGCTTCAGTTTAGACAGTTAAGATGGATTTATGTGGGTCCATTAGGTTCAGGGCCGGCTCCAGGTTTTGGAGGGCCCCGGGCGAAAGAGTCTCAGTGGGCCCCCCGCCCCCTCTTTTAACACATACCAACCACGATTCATAATAACACATAATGAAATAAATCCCTGATATCCTCAGCAATATCAGTTGTGGACAAGGGCACAGTCTCAAGAGGTGTGGACCTCTTGCAAATAAATATATCTTTTTATGGGCAACATTCATTACCTTCCTACTCAAAAGAATATAAATGCACAAATGAGTAAAAAAGAGGTCACAGTACATAAGTGAATGGCTGAACATGTGCTCTGTCATGGACGATATGTGATCACGATCAAAATAGACCTGTATAGGGCTTATCTCACTATTAAAAAGTCCTGAAACCCTCCAAACAACCATATCATACATCCATGATAGGCCTATATGATATATTTATTTGCTTCATTTGAACAGAGTGTGATGGTTTACATTTTCATTCCGTGGCTGCACAGTCTGCTATTGGTGTGGCTGCCTGGTTTAAGACATATGTCTATTGGACGGTGTCTCGTTTTAGGCTATGACTGATTTTGTCAGACAATCAATAATAGTATATAACTACCTCAGGTGAGGTCCACACCTCTTGAGACTGTGCCCTAGTCCACATCTGATATTGCTGAGGATATCAGGGATTTATTTCATTATGAGTTATTAGTGTAGCTGCATGGGCAGCACTCTTATGAACATTTGAGTGCAGCAATTGTCATATTTGCACAATGTGTGTTAGTTTACAACAATTTAAATAATCATCCTATAGGGTTGTTGACTGAGGGTCCCTCATCTTTTGTCCCTTCATATTTGTACCGATGTATCTCTCTTTATTATATGTTTGTGTTTCATTTTTGTTTAATAAAAGATTGTTTTTTCATACCACTTTTTTATGGAGCCATAATTTTCAGGTTTCCTATTTGTGTATAATACAGTATATATATTAGCTGCTGGGGACTGGGTGGTCACAAGCTGTCGGTCTGGTCTGTACAGGATGAAATCTGAGAAGTGCTGTAAATTTTACTTGTGACCACCCCCAGCAGCTAATAAACTGTCTGTGTACCTAACCTTTCCCCTGGAATAACATAGGACCCAGGGCAAGAGGAATGCATTCATCAGCTCTTTCAGTAACCACATCCATGTGACATGATGTCTGTACTCACTCACTGTCTCACTCACTGTCTGCCGCAGCCACAGGACTCAGGAACCTCAGCAAGCGCCGGGAATCTGTGCAGGAGACAGGAGTTCAGTGCCACTGTGGCAGCCTGGAGTCGGGACCATTTTCAACACTGCCTACAGGCAGCCTGCACACAAACTTGCTTCCTCCGTCCTCTGCAGCTCGCCTCTTCCAGACTCCGCCTCCTCACTTCCTCCCTGGCTGCGGCACCAGTGAGAAGAGACGGGGCGAAGCTCGCCTCTACTAGACCAATCCTGACCGTCTGGAAGCCTGTCTGTCTGCTGCCATGAGTAAGGGTGAGTGGGCCCCCCCGTCTCGCCAGGGCCCCGGCACTTGCCCGGGTGTGCCGGGTGCTGACGCCGGCCCTGATTAGGTTTCCCTTTTTTGCTAGCACTACAGTACATGCTACATTATTCCGTCTGTCAAAAATCAAGGGAAATCTGACGGAAAAGAAAAAATGGAAGCATGAATAGAGTAAAATTGTCAAATGAAGATGGACAAGCATGGTGGAATGCTAAGGAAGCTTTTGCTCCTCTGCCATTTCGCCTTTGCTTTTGTACAAAAAGTCTCAGAGTAATGAAGAAACACAAGTTACTGTGGTAGATGATTGCCATTTGGTAATGATGGGTATTTGAGTCATAGAATCCTAGAATGTTAGAGTTGGAAGGGACCTCCAGG
>VIAB01000108.1:199216-225700 GCA_009801035.1 Oophaga pumilio
AGACTTCCATTGAAGGAGGACTCACCACCTCTCATGGCAGCCTGAGTTGATGTGAATCTTACATTTCCCAAAACTTTTGATTGGCAAAGCATATAAAGCCATGAAAGGAGAAACCAAGGATGTAGCTGGCTCCTTTGCATAGAAGAAACACTCGTACTGAGCACTAAAAGTGATGGGCAGCAGAGCAGTGGGCATCAGGAATAAGTCTTCAAAGATAGAAACAAGTAGACAAACTGGGGAAATTGGCAAAGCGTTGCGGCATCTTTGCATTAAACAGCAGAAAAAGCATTCCTACCAGGATAGTCCAAATCAATTTGCTAGGAACAGTTCATCAGCTACGACAGACGACATTAATCTCTAGTCGCGGTATGGGAGCTGTGAGCACCTGACGACGTCCACAATACTTCTTTTGATTAGGCGGTCTGATGAGACATCACGTGCATCATGCTGCAACGATGACATCATGCCAGGTCACCTAACCAAAAGAAGAGCCATGGATGTCATCAGGTAAGAGGCGGTTCTCACGACTCCCATACAACGGCTACAGATTACTGTCGTGACCATTAAACCGGGTCCCACAAATCAATTCGTACCAATTCAAGTGGGTATGCTGTTTAATACAAAGATAGCACAATGCTTTGCCAATTTCCCAAGTTTGTGTGCTTGTGCATTCAAACACTGGTGCCCACTACTTTGGTGCCCATTGCTTTACCTTATCAGTTTATAGTGCTCAGGACCAGTGTTTACGCTAAGCAAAGGAGGCAATCACATTGTTGGGCCCCGACAGTAGAGGGCACGTATGCCAGGACAATATTTGGGCCCTTGCAGCCCATTTGATCAGAATGCAAAATTCGACCTGCTTTGGAGGTGATAGTGGCTCTCTTACGTCTTGGTCCCTTGGGCGACTGCACAGGTTGCCCCAATGGTATGTCCATCCCTTGGCAGTCGCATCCTAAGTTTCTCCTCTTATGGCTTTACATGTCTTGCCAACAAAAAGTTTTGGAGAAGGTAAGATTTATGTAATATACCCCATATCTGGATAACTCTCTACACCCCCATGTGAAGTAGAAGACCACAGTAGTAAAAAAAAAAAAAAAGACTTTAGAACTTGGGAGAAATATATCGATAGTGGCAGATACTTTTTTGATGGAGCCCAATTATTTCATGATATTACAAATCAATGTCCAGTACATATCACAACAGAAGAGCTGTATGATCACCCTGTCTACTCCCATTACCGGTCCTCACCTAACGGCCTGGTGTGCGGTTGGGCAACTTATTGCTTTATGATTGAAATGATCTGCTTAGTGCATTCTTGGTCTGTTCCACTTTAAAATTCATTACGGGCTTTTACGGTACAGCAGAAGGCAGCTTAACTCGTAGGCAGAAGAGGTGTGCAGATTATGGCATTGTAAATTGAGCAAGCGATTGTCTTTTCCACCTCTGATGGGAGATGAATGGCTCTGCTTTGTATATTATTCTGTCAGTTTTGCTTTATTGTCTAAGTAACATGACTGATTGATAACACATATCTGCCGAAAGTCGCTCTTAGCACAAAGCATTCTTAGAAACTCACTTTAATTTAATGCATCTGTAATGGATGAAAGAAGAGAGATGTAAGGTATTTAGGTTTTGTTGAGAGCGCAGATCATAAAGGAGGCATTTCTATTGTTTACTGAATGGTGCATATTTTTTGGAACGAGTCCCAGAACATGATATACGTTTCGCTGTTATAGACCTAGAGCTTTAGTGTGCAGTCTGGAGCTTACGACAGTGATTGACACATTCATCGCCTGCCTTGTCATCTGTAATAATGGAGCATAGAACATGACAAGGTCTTTTTAACTAGTAGTCTACAAAAAGAGCAGAAGAAACCTTAAAGACTTACATATAGTGACCGTTAAGCTGCTTCTTCAATATCTGAACAGTACAGGACCTAAAGGAACACTGTATTGGAAGCAGAGGGAGTAGCTACAGGGATAGTGAGTGGATTGCAAACTATGTCCTACGTGGAACTGATAAAAGGATCTGGGAATGTTTAACTTGCAGAAAAGAAGGCTAAGAGGAGACTTAATAGTGGTCTACAAATATCTTTCACAGTGTAGAGGGATCATCCTTATTCTCATTTGCAAATGTAAACACGAGAAGCAATGGGATGAAATTGAAAAGGAGAAGATACAGATTAGATATTAGAAAAAACTTTTTGACAGTGATGGCGATCAATGAGTGGAACAGGCTGCCACGAGAGGTGGTGAGTTCTCCTTCAATAGAAGTCTGCAAACAGAGGCTGGACAGACATCTGTCTGGGATGATTTAGTGAATCCTGCATTGAACAGGAGGTTGGACACGATGACCCTGGAGGTCCTTTCCAACTCTAATATTCTATGATTCTAAGTGACTCAGATGCAAACCCTGGATATCTTGAAACCTCTTTCCCCAAAATAAATTAGATATCTGGCTTTGTCAACAAATAGTCAACATTTTTTGGCTTAACATTAGCTCTCCTCTGGTAGGAAGAAAATGTGCTTTCCACTGTCACTTATTGGAAGTACATACCCGATAAGTCAGTTGAGTAATCAAGAAAAAGGAAGGGGGGAGACGGGATCAATTTCAGCATCGTAGAAAAAAATGATAGGTTAAAAATAATCACATTTATTGTGAAGCTTACTTCATTTAAAAATCAGTTGAAAAAGATAAAACCAGTGGGAGGGAAAAGAGAGTAGAATAAATTCATATTAACCTTATGCGTTTCACCTATGAATGAGGACTCAACTTAGATGCGTTTATTTTTAAGCTTATAATTTTTCTACGGTGCTGGAAGTTATCCTTTCCTCTTCCCCTCCCTTTTTCTTGTTTGCTCGAGGTTGCCGACCTGGAGGATTCTGTGCACTCACCCTCGCTATGGACATTTTAGCATTGAATGCAGTATAGCGGTAAGATGATTTTCTTTTACATATTTTTCTGCCTAAAAGTCAATGTCTAACCCTTTAATAAGCCCTCACAGTGAAATTTAGCCAAATCCAAGTCTTCTTCAAAGGTAGAAGAATCCCATTGGCAAACAGTTATTTAGGACCCTTCACCTCATCAGCCCAGAGCAGGATACTGGTTGGTTGGGTAAGAGGCCTTTTGATGGAGGTCTAGGTGAAAAATTTTGTTTTTTGTGGAGAAGGTCAGTCAGCTGTCATAGTGATACTTGTAGACCAGACAGTGGAAAAAGCAAGGCTCATTAAAGAGATTGACTTTTATGCTAGCTACTAGGGTTGAGCATTCCGATACCGAAACCCAGTTCCGATACCTGAAATCCAATGTAAGTCTATGGGAACAAAATAGACTTCCGATATTTTGTTCCCATAGACTTACATTGGATTTCAGGTATCGGAAGTATCGGAATGCTCAACCCTACTAGCTACCTATAGCAGGTGGCACTGGAGCAACATCTCTCTTCCTCCTGTATGAGAGCTAATTTGCATACCCCTTCCCATGGTGTATTTCCTTTATATCTCCCTATACCAGCTGGTGGTCACCACAAGGGAAAAAGTTGCTTTTAACAGATAAATTTATAAGAAAACATATTTTTTTTAAGCATGCTCAAAAGTGCAGTAGTTTGAGAGCCAGAGGTGCAGAAGTGCCCCAGAAGTGATAGGAGTTGGACACCACCTAATTGGTGACACATTTATATGCACTTAATTTCAATTATTTAAAGCACACAACTTTATTCTGGACCTTCTGGCTACACAAAGGGAATTTTACAACTTTCTGGTCAAAAATCTCTAATTTATTGCACTGTAAATCCTTCACTATTTGTGTGTCCTGTTTTTCACTGTGTGTCTGTCACAAGGATTACTTAGCCTGCAGATCCCTTATAGGTTCCCTCTTAAACTATCAAGAGGGCTTGCATATAGCCATTAGGTTACACTCTTGTTCAATTCTCCTCTTCTGGAAGGAGAGTTGAAGTAGACTGGGGCGGCAGCCCAGGGAAGCAAGATGGACTCTCCCTGAGCTTTGATAAGTGGAGGCCACTGATCTCTGACCCTCGCTGTGGCCTTTTGGTTCAGAGAGACAGAGAAAGGTCTATTGAGGGATCTATGGAGGCGATCTCTGGGCCAATCATCACTGTGAGTGTCTACTATTATGATCATCGCAGCCGCGGACGAGGCTACTGAATTTTCTTCCCCGATGAATCAAATGAGGAAACGCGTCAGGAGGTAATGATGGATTTTTATATAGGTCTGAATGTTCTTGGGAGACTCTGATTGGACGTCTATTGAGGTTTGGATTTACTTTCCCCTTATCCATATGACGGACTCCAAGTCAACAACTCAGCATATTTCATCAGGCAATGATAAGACTGTTGAACCATTGTTTGTATGTGTTTTTAGTGGTTTAATGTCTCTCTAGTTAGGGTGTTTTTAATAGGTTTGATCATATTTTATATCTACTATATTGCTAATTTTGACCTATTGCTGCTCCAATACTCTTTTTTATACAGTAAAAAAATAAAAGAATAAAACCGCACACTGTATATTTTTATAATATTGCGGCCAATGGGTGATGTATGTCATTATATGAGTGGTATATGTTGGAGGTACTTGTCTGGGGATAGGTAGATGTATGGAGATTTGTTAGACATGAGCCATTTACGGCTATATAAATGATCCTTGACTGTAGAGTATAACTTACGGTGCTTTTATTACTTTATTTTGTTATAATATTGATTTTCAGCATTGTATGAGAGGTATGTGCTAAATACTAAAATAAAAAATACAATGACTCTCTAAAGAGGTTTTAAATAGAGAATTATTTAGCAAATTTTTCTGCAAGATACCAAGTGTACATAATCTATCTCCCCGTAGCCTCTAATTGCACTGCGGTAATCTCCAGTCTTACTGATGAAATGCTTAATTCAGTGCAGTCAAAAAAAACCTCATCCTACCAACATGTTCTGCCTTTTACTGAAAGGCACTAATTGAAATGTAAGTTCTGCTGACAGCTTTATTAACATAAGCCCAATCAATTCCTAATTGACATAGACAACACGGAGCAAAGGTATATACACCACTACTCGTGACAACATCTGCCACAAACCTCTGCTGCAAAACGCTATGTGCTGAGCGAGGAGACCTTATGGGGGCACGCTCGCTGCTAATTGTTACATGCATGTTGGGGGATCCTACGGAATGACGACTGAATACTGCCTGACTGCAGCGTTAATGTTTTTATTTTTTTTTATTAATGTCATGTATATTTATTGAATGTCTAAAGGGCATGTTTCCACTTGAGTAGTAGTAGAAAAGCAGCTTTTGTGGATAAGAAAAGAGCTCTCATGAATGATTAACTGATGTAATGACCTCGGGAAAATTGTGGACCCATGGTGACAACATGCAGCCCTGACACGCTTACGTTCTGGTGGTACTTTAAAAAGCACATAAAGCAGAAGTGAAAAACTCACTTAATGTAAGAACGGACCTTACTGGATATTGTTAAAAATATGAGCCAAGCACATATAAGGCATATCTTATGGAACATCCAGTAGGCTCTCAAAAATAGTAGAACTACTGGAAGACTTTACAAATCTCTTGGAAACAACAGATGTCCCGTAGAACCTCCCAGTAGGTTTCGTTTCCTGCCATGCTTCATCAAGAGACTGAGACCCGGTAAAACTACTTGATCAACTTATACTATCATTGTTTAAAGGAGAACTTGTCAACCTGCTCCTACTGAGACCTCACCATCCACACCATCCAGAACAAGGTCCTGAGAGCCTCATTTTTGGTTGAAGTCCAAAAAGAAATAATAATTTCAATTAATGTTTCCATTTTCTCCTGAATCCAGTGGAACATTAAAATAAATCCAAATGGCATTCAATGTTAAACCAGAGATTGCTGCGCCAAGATAAAAATATCTTTGTAGTTTATGATCACTTCTGTCAAAACTACAACCAGACAGCCCTCACCTGCAATGGTATACTTAGATGAGCCGATATGTGACTCACAGTCCCAATTATCGTCCCATGTAAACTTACTGGTGACCACCCAACGAATGGGCATATTGCTGGTACTTCGGGCAATCATGATAATTTATGCCAGCATAAAAATCATCGTTCTTGGCAGCACACAAGGAGATGTGCTTCGACAACATGATGGTGAGGATGGAATGATTGTAGCGTCCATTAATTTTCATTGGCTCGTGTAAACATACCAGTAATCGAGTGATGATTGACTTGTGTATAGCAGATTAGTGATTGTTAAAGGATCAAAATGGACCTGTCCAATTGGACCATCAGGCCCATCTAATGGTTTGAAAAGCTCTGATAATTGGGTGTCATCTTTGTTTCGTAAGTTCAGCAATTTGTGCTTTGAACTTGTCCAGAATTTATCGTCTCTCAGAAATATGAGCTGCTTCATGGTAGAACTGAGCAATACATTTCTTCAGGGACATCATGAACAAGCTATAGTCTGAGCACTATAGGGCTCGTTTATCATATCTTCCTATTAAGGCTAAGTTCACTTCAGGTTTATGTTGATAGCAGAACAAACATTTTTTTTCTAGTAAAATAAAGAACACCATAACAGACACCCCTAGATCTCATTATAGTGAGTGGGGTCCATTAGGCACCATTGGTGTCCCTCATGTGACAGATCTGGTACTGCATTATTTCCATTTTTATGTTCCTTTAATGGAAGAGAAAAGAAGAAAACCTTAGATATATGTGAGACCAGCCCAACATCAGTGGCATAGCATGGGTCTCCAGCTTGAAAAGATAAAGCAAGTATCCCTTCCACCAGTCCAATTCTGGCACTGTGTGGGCCCCAGACCATCACTTGCTTCCTCACAGTCTAATCTTGTCATGTCATAATATTACTTTGTCATCAGCTGCTCCTGCTGTTCTTTGACATGATTCAATATCTCATTATACTGAACTTTGTCATCTCATTTGTTTCCAGTGCGAAGCCAAGCTGTTTAGATTACTTTGTCATCAACTGCTGTGCTCTGCATAGGCAGCAACTGCAATAGCAAAATTGATTATAATGAAACATTGAATGCATAAAGTGCATAAACATTCAATACCTTATTAGACTGAGCTTTTTAATCTAGGTAGGTACCTGAGCAAAGTGCAGCAGCCAATCACAAGGTCATCTCTACTGCAGCGCTCTGCATAGGTATTGGTCTCAGCAACCGAAAAGACAAACTATCCCCTGCCTCATTCAGTTTGCTCAACTGCCACAGCGGGAAGCAGGTACTCACTGCGTCACTTGGAATAGTAGAACTAGCTGCTCTTGCCAGTCGCTGGATTCACCAGCCCCAGATAATTTGACAGTGGAAGGCTGGGGAGGACATTTTGCTCCCTTAAAGGAGTGCGTGCGATGGGGGAATTCATAAGTCTGCAGTCACACAGAAGGACTGCAGACTTATCGATTTGGACCTGACAGCCTCAAAGAATTTGGAGACCTGAGCAACAGCCCGTGTTGCCTCCCCCTATGTTATTGCACTTCCTAACATGAACTTTATGCTGACTGTTGTGTTTGTGCTTCATGTTTGTTACTCAGTAAGGATTCAATCAGAGAAGCGTAAAAAACATCCATGTTCAAAACGGCTAGCATACAGACAGCACAATGACCAATGTAAGACAATATGGTAGGTCTCATGAGCGTTTTTCCATATGGACCAATGGTTTGCATGTAAAAAATTACAGCATGGAGGCTTTGATCCGTATTTCAGATTACACATTCCCATAATAAGTCAATGGGCATGCAAAAAATGGATCACAAACTGCACTTGTTAATATGGGAAACTGTATTTGACCTTTTATTATTATTTTTTGAAATTGTTGATGTACAAAACGGACATAATTGCATCACACGGCTGACAATAGGAATGAAAAATCCCATTAAAATCATCTAATTTCTGCCTGAAATAAGAACGATTTTTTTCATCCACCCGGCTTAAGTCAGAATTGTAAGATGTGTATATGACTTAAAACTCTAACCAAATCTAAACATTTATAGGATTTTGAAAAACGAGTTTGAAATAACCGTATACAGTACAGACCAAAAGTTTGGACACACCTTCTCATTTAAAGATTTTTCTGTATTTTCATGACTATGAAAATTGTGCATTCACACTGAAGGCATCAAATCTATGTATTAACACGTGGAATTATATACTTAACAAAAAAGTGTGAAACAACTGAAAATGTCGCCACCTTTTGCTTTGATGACTGCTTTGCACACTGTTGGCATTCTCTTGATGAGCTTCAAGAGGTAGTCACCGGAAATGGTCTTCCAACAATCTTGAAGGAGTTCCCAGAGATGCTTAGCACTTGTTGGCCCTTTTGCCTTCACTCTGCGGTCCAGCTCACCCCAAACCATCTCGATTGGGTTCAGGTCTGGTGACTGTGGAGACCAGGTCATCTGGTGTAGCACCCCATCACTCTCCCTCTTGGTCAAATAGCCCTTACACAGCCTGGAGGTGTGTTTGGGGGTCATTGTCCTGTTGAAAAACAAATGATGGTCCAACTAAACGCAAACCGGATGGAATAGCATGCCACTGCAAGATGCTGTGGTAGCCATGCTGGTTCAGTATGCATTCAATTTTGAATAAATCCCCAACAGTGTCACCAGCAAAGCACCCCCACCATCACACCTCCTCCTCCATGCTTCACGGTGGGAACCAGGCATGTAGAGTCCATCCGTTCACCTTTTCTGCGTCGCACAAAGATACGGTGATTGGAACCAAAGATCTCAAATTTGGACTCATCAGACTAAAGCACAGATTTCCACTGGTCTAATGTCTAATGTCTAATGGTCTAATGTCTAATGTCCATTCCTTGTGTTCTTTAGTCCAAACAAGTCTCTTCTGCTTGTTGCCTGTCCTTAGCAGTGGTTTCCTAGCAGCTATTTTACCATGAAGGCCTGCTGCACAAAGTCTCCTCTTAACAGTTGTTGTAGAGATGTGTCTGCTGCTAGAACTCTGTGTGGCATTGACCTGGTCTCTAATCTGAGCTGCTGTAAACCTGTGATTTCTGAGGCTGGTGACTCGGATAAACTTATCCTCAGAAGCAGAGGTGACTCTTGGTCTTCCTTTCCTGGGGCGGTCCTCATGTGAGCCAGTTTCTTTGTAGCGCTTGATGGTTTTTGCAACTGCACTTGGGGACACTTTCAAAGTTTTCCCAATTTTTCGGACTGACTGACCTTCATTTCTTAAAGTAATGATGGCCACTCGTTTTTCTTTACTTAGCTGCTTTTTTCTTGCCACAATACAAATTCTAACAGTCTATTTAGTAGGACTATCAGCTGTGTATCCACCAGACTTCTGCACAACACAACTGATGGTCCCAACCCCATTTATAAGGCCAGAAATCCCACTTATTAAACCTGACAGGGCACACCTGTGAAGTGAAAACCTTTCCCGGTGACTACCTCTTGAAGCTCATCAAGAGAATGCCAAGAGTGTGCAAAGCAGTCATCAAAGCAAAAGGTGGCTACTTTGAAGAACCTAGAATATAAGACATAATTTCAGTTGTTTCACACTTTTTTGTTAAGTATATAATTCCACATGTGTTAATTCATAGTTTTGATGCCTTCAGTGTGAATGCACAATTTTCATAGTCATGAAAATACAGAAAAATCTTTAAATGAGAAGGTGTGTCCAAACTTTTGGTCTGTACTATATATAAAAATGTGAAAACCCCTGCCGTTTATACTGTGCATCTCCCTGCGGAAAATCATTTTGGTTCCGGCATATCTTTGCCAATATATAAATTGAATATAAGGCTTGTGGCCGTAATCGTTCCAAATCATATTACTTGTATAGGACCCAGTCATTTTCACCTACATCTCAGTGTACAAATACAGCTAGAATCATATTACTTTATGGCTAAATTGAAATGTGGATTTTCTGTTTCTCTGCAGTCAGATATTAGTTATTATCATATTATCTACTGCTTATATTATTTTACACGGTTTTCTATACATTATTTATGCTGCGGCAGGATTGCTAATGGTACATTGTATCCATGATAAAATTTAAACATCTATTTATTCAACATGTCATATTGTAAAGCCCGGCAATGGTTTTCTTCTGTACTGTGGGACCAATCTGCTTATTCCGGGGAATAAATCTTGGAAAAGAGAATCTCGTTTGTCAGTGTTTAGAAATGTCAGGGGCTTTGCAAATATCCTACAAATCCACCAGAAACGTTGGTTGATTTATTTTAATTCCACCAAGGAAGAAAACATTTGAAAGGAAACTGTCAAGTGTTTTTCTGTTAAGTGAACGTTGGAAATGACCCATGTTACCTCCGCGCGCCTCTGAAACAACAGAGACACGGCGTTCTGAAACTAATGTCCATCATAGGCTCATTTTATGGCAGTTCCACCCTAGCAAAGAGGAAAACAAATGAGACTTAGATTAGATATGTCAATACTGAACTGTCCAAGCAAAAATGTGCTATGAAAACCTATTCTTCAGCCAGGAGGTCATCTCCGAACGCTTGTTTGCAGAATTAAACTGAAGATGATATGATGCCCAAAAAATAGTTCTTTGTCTTGGAAGGTAAAGAGTAGAGCGATTATGTTCGGAAAACGATCGCTGAATCCGAACATGCCGTATTTGTACCATATTCGTGCCGAATTTATGTTTGACGATCGTTTCCGAACATATTTGCTCATCTCTACTCCCATGGACTCCAATGGCGTTTGACTATATTCTGCGAATATTGCAAATACGGCAATCGTAATCCAAACCGAATATTGAAATATTCACTCATCTCTAGACTTGTTATTTTTTATCTAGAGAAAGCCATCGAAACGCGTTGGTGGATAAAAAATCTTGTGGATCTCATCTTTTCCGTGAACACAGCCCACGCATCGTGATAATCACCGCTTTGCCAAAATGTTATCTGGATGATTCTCTCCTCCTGCCACAGGGCAGCAGCTGCGGCACATCAGGCTTCAACAGTTCACTAGCCAGGGTATTGTGAGGTGACAGCTAGGGACTAATCACGTGACAGCGGCGTGGGGAAGGACCCCCATAGGGTGTTAGGGGAGCTTGGGGATAGGCACAGGTTGATGTTTAGGAGGTGCCCCATCCTTTGTTCCCTATTGTTAGGGCCTTCCTCTCCCTTTTTCCATCCCGTTATGTGTGTGTTGTGCCATCCACCGGACTTTCCCAACCATGGGGCTGCAGCTATGGCACATCACCTTACAGGTGAGCGTTGCCATCACCCTCACCACCATCTTGCTCCTTACTCTACTACCCTATCTGTGCACATTTGTCCCATCCATATCTTTTCTAATGTCCATCATAGGCTCATTTTATGGCAGTTCCACCCAAAGAAGAAAACAAATAAGACTTAAGTTAGATATGTCACTGGTGAACTGTCCAAGCAACAATGTGCTAAGAAAGCCCATACTTAAGCCAGAAGGTCACCTCCAGGTGTTAGATTGCAGAATTAAACTGAAGACAACATGTTGCAAAAAAAGTGTTCTTTGTCTTGGATGAGATAAATCGATGTGGGGGACAATGTGATTTCCAATTGTTCTTTGCCTTTGAGCTTCTGATAGCGGACCCACATGTGTCATGCTATAGTTTAAAAAATTCCTACATTTATTGTTATGGAGATTAGGTCTTTGATCATAGAGTTTATGTATAATTCAAAATGCCAACAGAGAGAGAGAAAGCAAAATTGGGTTTCGCACTTCAGCCCATGCTTGTAAGATTTTTATCATTGGATCTATTTCCTCTCTCAAGACTCAGCTATTGGTGATAGAGCTCTCTTGAAGGAGTCTAGATGTGTGTGGGAGAGGACGATATCTTGTACTGGCTGTGCAGTGGTAAATGAGAAGTCTTCTGTGTTCCAAAATGGTTCTTTATTTTCCAACGCATTTTGGCACTGAAATGCGATGGAAAATTAAAAAAAAAACATTTTGAAACATAAAAGACTTCTCATTTATCAAAGCATACAAGAATTTGTCCTCCTCTACTATTATATCTGGTAGGAGATTATCTCCTCTAGCCACCGGGGTTGCAGCAGTGGTTCAAGGCATCTACAGATGTTTTGCCTTGACACAACTTCACACCGCCAGGTGAGCGCATACTTCCGTCCTTCACTATCTCTACCAGGAGATACTTTGTGTGAACTTTTCTCCCCAATACAGTTGTAGGGAGATGGACCGAGCTAGTGATACTCTTCTCATGTCGGGGCCGAAACCATAGGGGCTGTCACCATTGTTACCGGGGGAAGGACTTTCTGACTGGTATGGACCCTTGCACCTGACTGTGGGGGGTGGGTCAGATATAAAAGGGACTGAGTTCACCAGAACGGGGCTTCTGGCAGGAAGACAGCGTGTGCGACAGGGGAAGGTTGACTCCCTCCCTGCAGACCGATGCCAGCTAGCAGGCCTGCACTGTACATGTTCATCCCCCGCGCATACTGACTATACACAACCAGTGACTGTTACTACTGTTGCTTCTGACTCCAGTAAATCTGACCGGCCCGTCCCTCTGACTGTGGCCGGTGCTCGACGTGGGATTCACAAGGCGGTGCATGTTGATTCATGTACCATGACCGCGGCCTGCCCTCCGGGACTTTGTATATCCATCGTGGTGCCTCACGCTTCCTCTCTTGTGCAGCATCCAGTTCCAAGACCAAAGGACTACTTTTGAAGATACCAAGATACATCGATTCGCCACCATAAAGAGACAGTACCTCATCTATCTCTGGGACCAATACAGAGACTGCTCCGGTTACCTGCGGCGCCATCGAGGGATATTCCAGCCATCTTCATCCGGGAACCGCAGATTGATAAGTTAACCTGTTATTTGCACTTCCATTATAGTGATATTATTGCATATTCTTGTTACCCACATACTCTCTTAATTTCGCCCTGCATGGAGTATTCTCTGTTATAATATTCTATATAAAAAGGAAACCGTTAACTCTTGCTCTGCCTCCTGCTCGTCACTGCATCCTGCTTGATACCTTACACAGTTCTTAGATGCACATGAAGTATCAATATATGCAAAATACATTTCATCCATAAAGAAAGTAAACAATTCTGCTAGTGCAACCTATTGGAAGTAGGTACCGCATCAGTGTCTGGCGCTTTAACAAGCCTTGCAACATGACTAAGGATGTTGGCCAAGTCATGCGCCTATCTAGACAATGAATGTGGCAAGGGTCAGGTATGCACACCTCCACTCTGTTCAAGACAGGCTCTCTGGACTCAGGTACCTTGTTCCAGAGCCCCGATCATGGGATCATTGGATTCTCAGTCATCAGTAAATTAGGGTCTATTTCCCTATCCTATCCCAATGACATATTGGGAATATTCCTTTAATCAACTCATTTGTGATACTAGTTCTATGACTATAATTATAATTGTACTTTGTTTTGTTTTATAATTTTACATCACAGTTGGGCACATTTGTAACTATAGATTAAATTACATTTTTCAATTTTAATTTTCTTCTCAATGTCTCTTATTTTTGCTCACCCTCTTTGGTATTCTATAAAGCATCTATAGAAAAGATTCATGTCTGAAAATAAGAAATATTATTGATCTGTTTGGCACAGGTGATTGCACTCTATATTAATACACACAGCTCAGTAAATAATACAGCGCTAGAATAAATAAACAGCAATTCTATGAGAACAAAAATATGATTATCTGGATAATACAATTTTAAAATTTCACTTGGAGCTGCTCAACTATTTGCAAAGAACTGTACAAAATCAATTAGAAAACCATAACCAGATATTTTTAGTTATTTATAGTTTATGATAATAGTTTAGTTTATCTAAAACTGGAATAAGATGTACGGTTTGATAAAGAAATGCTACTCGGACAGTAGTCCAACTCAATAGGTTACCCTACCTTCTTGTTCACAATGGCAACATGCTAGCTCTCCCTACCCACTAGTCCACAATGGCAACTCGATAGGTCACCCTACCACTGTTCCACAATGGCAACCCAATAGGTTACCCTACCCACTGGGCCACAATGGCAACCCAATCGGTTACCCTACCCACTGCGCCACAATGGCAACAACATAGGTCACCCTACCTGCTGTTCCACAATGCCAATTCAATAGGTCACCCTACCTGCTATTCCACAATGGCAACTCAATAAGCCACCCTACTCCCTGGTCCACAATGGCAACTCCATAAGTGACCCTACACACTAGTTCACAATTGAAACTTGGCAGGTCCTGCTACTCACTGTTCCACAATTACAACTCAACAGGTCACCAAACTCTCTGGTCCACAATGGCACCATGATGGGTCATCCTACTCGCTCGTCCACAATGGCAACATGATAGGTCACCCTACCCGCTGGTCCACAATGGCAACTCGGTAGGTCACCCTATCCTCTGGTCCACAATGGCAACTAGATAGGTCACCCTACCCTCTGGTCCACTATGGAATCTTGATAGGTCACCCTATCCACTGGTACACAATAGCAACTTGGTAGGTCACCCCACCTTCTGGTCCACTATGGATACTCAATAGGTCTCCTTACCTGCTGTTCCACAATGGTAACTAGGTAGATCACCCTACTCGCAAGTCCACTATGGCAGCTTGATAGATCTCCCTACCCTTTGGCCCACTATTACAACTCAATTAGTCACCCTACCCTTTGGCTCTCATTGTAAACTCACACTACCTTCTAGACCACTCTGGCAACCACTTATGGTTAGATGTGTCTTCAAGGTAAATATTAAAGGGATTTCTCACTGGATACATGATAAAAGTCTGATCGCTTGGGTCCCACTGCTGGAATCTCTTCAGATCACAATAAACAGCATCTCGATTTCTTGCTCCTCCTCATAGTTTTTGGGATTAAATCAAAAGACAAGGTTGCACATGACCTCTGTCACTCCATTAAGTGTCTATGAGACAGATGAAGACAGCAGACAACAGTTCTCACCTATTTCAGTCAGTCGTATAGCAATAAATGGAAAGAAAGTAGTCATGCAAGACTATGACGCTAATAACTTCAATCCCAACCACACTAATCGTGATCGGTGGAGTCTCAATTGTGGCACCCAAGTGATTAGGGAGTGGATGACTGTCTTCATGGAAAAATTCCTTTAAGGAGTTGAATATTAATTACTTTTCTCATTGCCTGAGAGGTTGCAGGAAGTACATGTCAACCCAACCATCTATGACCTACAGCTGTTAACTTAGCTCATTAAAATGGTGAATTTCCATGAAGAATTCTCTTTGTATTAGCAATATTTTCAGCTCCAATTATTGCATTACAGTTATGACCCCTGCCACATCCCACCTATGTAATAAGACCTCTTCTCAACTCTGCATCCTTCTTAAGATGTTGCATCCTTTGTATACCAGTGATATTGCAAAGATACATTCTAGTAGCTTTTTACATGAGTCAATAATTGGTTGAACAAGCAATATTAAAAAGGCTTATTTCCAATAAGTGACCTATGTAAATAATGATCAACTGTCTCCTTGTGTAAACAGTTGATGTGCTGCCAATAATGTAGACCGTATGGGGAATGAACGAAGATATTAACAATCATTTGTCTCTTTATAGTTTGCATTGTGCCATATTAAAGGGCCTCGATATATTATTGGAGAGTGTTTGTTATGGATGGAAATTTGATCATGTAATTACACTTTAAAGGCAGGTGCAGATGACCGTGGATTCTCTTATCCGAGAGAACTGGGGCGGATTATGCAACTGACAGTATGAACAAACTCCGATCAGTGTCATCATAGTGTGATCCGATTCTCTCGGATGAGTAGAAGATGGAGAAACAAATCTCCGTCTTTTCCTCCATTCTATGTGTGCGCGAAAATCCGAGAGCAATCCGATGTTTACCACGCACTTATTGACTTGCATAGCCGAATACAATCCAAATATTGGATAAAACTCATGCATGCAGTGATTTTTTTTTCCTTGGATTGACTCTGTCCAAGGAAAAAAATTGTACATGTACATGGCCCAAGAGTTCAGCATTGGTCCAAGTGCGATCGGATGTCTTGTGAGATCGCACTCAACCCGAAAATACGCTCATCTGCCCCTGCTCTAAGACTGATTATTTGGGCATTGGGGCACAATAAAATCAGATGCAATACAGTAAAACGTGAAAAAAATGAAAATAAATGAAATGCATGCTGCTCATTGTGATTATGTTAAACTGGCTCAAGTGTATTGGAACTATGGTGGTTGTGGTCGTACCAATGCCCACGTTCATTATTGCCCAACAGCCAAGTCATGCTCAGTTGGCCATTACTGGCTGGGAGACTGATTAATTTGTTCTGTTTACAAATTCAATGAAATTGGCAGTTTCTTTCTCAATATTCTTGCTATTTTTCTCTGCAGTCAATGAAATTAAAGAAAATGTTTCAACACATTTATTTGACTTTTTCTCCCAATCTAATAGTCTAACCTAGATGAAAATTGTTTATCGATTCGTTACTGTATGCACTTATTGTTTTCATCAACCTAATAGCAAAAATTACATTTAACGATGCTTGGCAGCTAGCTGTATGATTGTACTGTAAAAGGAGACACCTTGGTGTCATTTCATCTCTTCACGGGTCAAATGCCAATCTTACCAGCCACCGGATACTTATACAAACGAGACGGTAATTGGCAAATGTAGAATTCTTCTCTCTCACATTGTCACTCAAGATAGATCTCCCTTGTGAATGAGAATCATTGTCGGAATGGTTTTCATTCTGCAAAGGGAAGGCTGTCTACATTGATTTAATATCAAGGCAAGTTAAAAAGTAGGCGTTAACATAGTCAATAATTGGTAACCGGACTGAAACCTATTGAATTATTGTTCAAAACTGTGTTTAATTACATCTTATTGAGTTTAACTGGTTTCAAGTAATTAAAGAGCAATTCCTACCGCTCAGTATTAATATGTGAATGCAATCATCACCTATATACAAAATAAGTAAGCGTATTGGCGGCTGCATGAAGACTAAGGGCTGGGGCAAACAACTGTATTTTGGGTCCGAGTGCAATCCGACAAAACATTGGATTGAGCTCAGACCGATGTTACCCTATGAGGCCAATCACGTCTGATATGTTCCTCGGACCGAAACGGTGCCAAGAAAAAACTCATAACATGCCCAAGTTGGATCCAATTTTTGGATTGCACTTGGCCATGCAAGTCAATGAGTCCACGGAAAAAAAAAATCACATCTTCTCCTCATCCAAGAAAATCAGATCAAACTATGATCAAACTTCTGATCAAACTGCGATCAGAGTGTGATTAACATAATCAGCCCGATTCTCTCGTATGAGAGAATATATGCTGGTGTGACCCTAGCCTTAGCCTGAGGGTCCATGGAGCTCCTGGTCTACAGAGATGTATACCTAAGGGTTGGGTATTGCTAGATACTCGAAGCAATGCCATGCAAAGCAAGTCAAGCAACTGTCCTTTTTTTTCACAACTCCCATCTTATCGGGAAGCTGTACTAGTCAACCTTCCAACTGTCATGATTTCTAGTGCATTGGTTGTCCATTTCATCCAGAAAGTGCAAAAAATAAAACTATCAAGACTGGTGCTATAAAATTCACCAATAATAAGCCATAAGCTGGATTGAAAAGGGCTAAAATGGGTTAAAAATATTCTCACGTTTCCCCAGCTCTCACATTCTCCATGCATGCCTGCATGGTTTGCACAGTTCCAGTTTGGTCTCCAGTCATAGCATGGCTTTGGCCTTCTTCACAGGTCCTGTCCCGGTTTTCAGCCTCCATCACTGACTAGGCATCACACAATGTCTTGATATGTGTCAATACTCCCCCACCCCCCAATGTTATTATGTTGTGAGGCCTAGTGAGTACTGGAGGCACCAAAGAGTGGACAGGACACAAGGACGGACATATCATTGGTGCCACATATACATCAGCACAGGGGCCCAAAGGGTAAAGGGGCCACTACCACCTCCAAATCAGCAAGCAGGTCTTGTCACAGACACAAAGAAGGACCCATATAATGTTCTTGCATATGGACCCTCTACCGTCTGTGTCCGTCACTTACTGGACCTGTGAGGAAGGACCGAACCATGACTATGAGAACCATGTGAGGAGCTGGGTATAGAAGGTGAAGGCCGTGGGAGTATAATTTTTTTTTTGACCCACCATTTATTATTCTCTTGGGTCGGAGGAGGTAACAGAGCATAATAAGGCACGTTTCAATTTCCATTCAATGATTTTCCTGGAGAAATTGTTGAAAATATTTGCGGATTTGCAAATAATTAATAGTTTTAATGGTGATTAAACAAAATGAAAAACGTGTGTAACGTAGAAAGGAGGATAAAAAAGGAAGAACTAAACTCAAATTTGTCACTTAAAATACTGTACATCATTGAATAATATGAATCCTACAAAGGTATAAAATCAATGATCCGACCCGGGAGACTGTACTATATGTTGCAGTCGTATTCCTGATTGCAAAGTAAGTAAACTAAATAAAGATTGACAAAACAGTTTGTTTCAATCAAATGTTATAGTTAAATAAGATTTGCTCTTCATTTCCGTTACAACACATTTAGCAAACCGATAAGATACAGTATATATTATATTTCTCGAGAGTTCCTTGTAATATTTTACTGATAATCTCCTAGATCAATAATAACAATTAAAAACTGATCAATAATAATCCTGAATGATACATTTCACTGAATTTAAATTTGTGTATTTTAAGTGACAGATTGGAGTTCCGTTCTTCTTCTTTCTTCCCTTTTTTTTTCTCTTTATTCTTCTCGACATGATTTGAAAAAGTAGCCATCTCGCCACGTACATAATTGACTGTTCTCCTGGAATTTCACCTTTAATTGATTTTCGAGATAACAGAATTTAAGAATATGCCATCTGCTCTTCTTCTGGAAACGCATTTTGATCCTAGAATTCTTTGTTTTTTTATACAGGTATTTAATTTTGATTCATCACCATCAATATTATAATTAACTCATTAAATATACTGGTGAATTTTCGAGTAATAATCGTCATATTTTTTTGAATATTTTTCTCCCTATTAATATAGAAAGTTATACCTCGTCAATGACTACTTTAATTGATTGTATGTGAGCGGAAATTATGTACTATTATTCGTGGTTATATGATTTAAAGGGAATATGTCATCAGCATTTTTTGCCATATATTATAATTTTTAATGCTGTTATTATTTATTTTACTCACTTATATACCGCCGACACTTTACATATATCATCATCACTGTCACAATTGGAGCTCACAACTAGTAATGAGTGAAGGTGTTATCACATGCTCAGTTGCTAACCGAGTGTCTTCGGTGTGCTCGAAATATATGTTCGAGTTCCCGAAGCTGCATGTCTCGTGGCTGTTAGACAGCCACAACACATGCTAGGTATAATGACACTGCTTAGTGTCACTGTGGAGAGCCTATATGGCGCAAGCAGGGGGCAAGGGACCGGGAGCTGGGAGTGCAGAGAGCTAGGCATGCAGTGTGCACAGGACCTGACGGCAAGGCACGCAGCGTGCACAGGACCTTGAGACTAGGCAGTCACGTAATCACAGGGGGCAGAGCCACCTCACATGAGGTCGGGGAATAAGCCGAGGACGCAGAGCACAGGGCACAGAACAATAACGTAGTCAATGGGAACCAAGGGTCAAAAGCCAGATGAGAGAGAGGTACAAGGGACAAGACAGAAGAGTAAACCAAAATGAGCCAAGGGGTCAGAGACCCAGGACGGACAGATCAGTACCAAGCAGAAAACAGAGGCAGGACAAAAAAAACGGGTCATACACAACAGAGCACTCATGCACAGAGGCACAACGATTACAGATGAGTAATCTGGGTCAGCAACCAATAACCGAGTACACGAAAGTATCACCGACACCAGACCCAGGAACCACCGGCATTAAATAGCAGCCCCAGGTCCAGAGAGAGGCAGACTCTTATTAACTCTGACCTGACCAGAACTGGGCTGGACCAACCAGTCCAGAGCCATGACACTGGGATTGCCTGTTTGTTAGGCAATTCCCTACATGTGTTGCAGCTGTCGAACAGCCACAAGACATGCAGGCGCAGAGACTTGAACATATTTTTCGAACAAACTGAAGACACTCGGATGGCACCGGAGCATGCCACTGTGCTGTCCCTATGTATATTAATAAAAAATTATGAAATCTTACAGTTTCCCCTCTGGCCACTGAGCCTAATACACAGGCTGACACTGCAGTTATCGCGGGACACATGATAGGTAATGGTCACAGCTCACCTCCCCCTCTCTGCACAATGATCTCAATGATCTCTGCGCATATTACTGAGCACGCTTAAAAAATCTCTATCATAGAAGTCAATGAGTGTCATCAAACTATTGATTCCTCTGCTCCAAATGGAACGTCTCATGGTGTTTGTTAACAGCATCTCTGGCAATAGGGCTGCCCCAATAATCATGTACAAAAAAACAAAATAATATAACAAAATCAGAAAATCAAAACAGGTTTTGAAATAAAATGTTACAATATACAGTATTAATTAATGAAAAAATGTATATTTGATATATTTCTTTTAATCTCACACGTCACATATCTTGGGTATTTTATATGTGAACCTACCTTTCTCTAAAATTTCTTTAATACTTTTTTATGGTCCTAAAATTCTAGAAGCCGAGAAGCCTTAGGGGAGTGGCACTAAATTTAAAGATCACGCAGAATTGCTCTTTAAACCTATAGTTCACGTTAAGTATCTTGTGTCCTTAGTTTTCTTGTTCTGCATGGTGCATGTATCTATAGTTACATCAATTACGCAGAATATCTGCTAATTGAGATGGTAAACAATAATCCAAACTGATTTTGGACCAAGCTTTTACCTCTTTTACTTCTGTATGCCGGACTAATGTATGAATTTCATTATGTACTAATTCAGCAAGATTTATCACCGGCAATTAAAAAGTTATAGTTTTGTCTCAATAAATTCAGCGGGAGACCAAAAAAGGGATTATTTTTTACCTTACTTTTTTAATTACTAAATTTATAAATTAAATATTTATATAGTTGCATTCAGAGGAAGACTGAGTGACCTATGGACCTCTATATAATTGTATTAATGGCGTTGTGTAGTAATCTATTGTAAATCCACTCCACTTTTTCACAAGTTGATCCACATCTTGACCATGATTCGGTGGAACAGAAGGTATGGAATTTGGGTTTTTGTCTTTAAATCTTTTACATTAACAAAAAGTTGAATTTTATTCTCCTTCACTGCCGCCATCCAACCATAATTTTTGGTCAACTACCGAGAGTTTGCTCATTTGTCGGATGATCATTGGGCGTGTTTACAGAAGTCAGTGATTGGAAGTGAACGTTCTGATGAACATTCATCCATCCAATCATCTACCCTTGTAAACAGGTTCTGACAGCCTGACCACTCAGTCCTTCTCTGGATACATTTTCCATGTCGATTTCATGAGAATTGCTCACATGAAATCTGGATAAAAAAATCATGAAAAATAATGCAACCAACTATTGTCACTCATGTATTTGCCTGCGGACTGTGTCGTATTTATACTAAAAGTAATCTAAAAGGTATTTGAGGTCACATGTACCCTAAATATGCAACTGTATAAGATAAGACATTGTTTTGTCTTAAAATAAATCATCGTATTAGTTGTAAGACATGAAAGTACGTTTCCCAGTCAAAAGCCATTCTAATCACGACTACAAGTAATACAGCCAGCCCAATGGTAAAATACATTAAAGGAACGCTAAAGATGAAAATGAAGAAAACTAAAGCAAAGCAAATACCTCTGTGATCACTTCTACTTCTATTCCATTTTAGAATCCACAGAGTACAAAATCAAGAAGTTTTTTTTATTATTATTTTATATTTTTTCTATAAGTATTCATTTTATCTTCAATCCTGAACTTATAATATAGCTGTCCATACACACAAAATGGAAATTAAGATATTCAAAACCAAAGAAATGAGCCGAAACACGTTTCTAAAAAAGTGCATTGTGCAGGTGCTCATTCACACTGTGGCCAGTTAACAGACAGAACGTATGAAAAAAACAAAATTAGAAAATACCTTGCAGTAGTACATGGATTCATCAGAATAGACACTGTTATGATTTGGCAGCTGAGGAGAGCAGGCAAAAAAGGAAATACACCAGAGAGGTTGGAATCTATGGGATTGCAGTACCCTGACTAACCACCACAACTAAAGGCAGCCGTGGAGCGTACCTACGTTGGTCCTAGACGCCTCGTCACAGCTTGAGAAGCTAACTACACCTAAAGACAGAAAGAGGAAAACTATCTGCCCCGGAGCAGATCCCCAAAGAACATAGAAAGCCCCCAAACATGTAATGGCGGTTAGACAAGAAGAAATACTGACACAGACAGAAAATAGTATGAGCAAACGTTGGGGCCCAAACTTCCTAAATAGAAAAGGATAGGAAGGACACTTACTGCAATCCCAAAAAACCCTGAAAAGTACCAACTCTACTAATTACAAAAACACCTGAGATCCCACGACCTCTACCACCTAAATTAGTTCTCTGGTGTAACAAAACTAAACAGCAGCCACTGAAAAAACTGGAAAAGGCAAATGAACAAACAACAGTGGCTGAACTAAACTGAGAGGAGCACAAGCCCCCGGAGGGGACCCGGCAGACCCCCACAGAAGTGCAGGACAAAATGCAAAAAGCAAGCACAAAAAACTAAAAGAAGAAAATGTCTTATCTGTTAGCAGAAGATGCAGGCACGAAACAGCAAGCTACAAAGTGAACAGGAATCAAAGATGAGACCAGAACAATTGATCACCGGCAACCCTGATGGGAGGGAACCTCCCTTATATAAGACCAGTCAGTAACACCTGATCGCCAATCCTCACAATCTTCATTGGATAGTTCAGTACTGTTTGTAACCACCAGAGGGAGCTTCTGCTCAGAATTCATTTCCAGCACATTCACAACAGGACACTATCTCTTGTAGCTCACCTTGCAAGTTGATCTACAGTAGAAGAGTTAGGGTCCATCCTGATTGGGTACACCTTGTCGCGGTGGGACGGCTTTTGCACTTTCTTTATTAAAACAGTGTCAAATAAGTCCGCTACATGCACTATTATGATTTATTTATTTACTTACTGCAGGGTATTTGCTCATTTCGTTTTTATTCTACGTTCTGGAAATTAAGGTCTGAAAACTTGAGGACAAATCTATGCTTAAATTTGGTTAACTTGGAATTGTCCATTTCAAACATTAATTAAAAGAGACCTTTCAGTGGCTCAAAAGTTACCAGTTTTGACTCTTAATTTATTCCTGATGCTCTGCTAAGTAAGTCACTTTTTGTTTTTTAAAATCCGCCCTATGGTTCCAGAGATATGTCTTTTAGTTTAGTTCTTATTTTTATGGTCTTCATTTAGAAGAAGTAGCACACAGAGTAGAGTAGTCTAAAGACACGCATTCAGTCATGTGACCACACCTTTTTAGTAAAGATCACAAAAATGATCACAAAACAAAAAAGCCCATATCTTTGGAACCGTATGATGGATTTTAAAATGGCAAAAAAAACAGAATACTCAGGTGAGCAGGGAGAAGTAAATAAATCCAAAAGCCTCATCACTTTTTACTTGATGACGGGTTTTCTTTAAGAATTGGTACAGTTGAGCTGCTGTTTCAGTCTGGCGTTTACTTTGTCGCATCATTCATAGAAATGGTGCAGTGTTTGACTGATCATATGATTTTAATGGACTGCTTGTAATTAGTTTGTAGATTGTGCAAGAATATATATAGTTTTGCCGGAAGCTTTCCTTACCATTCACAACAAGCAACACCAAGTCTCACCACTTTAATAGAGCCTACGCCTTTTGACATACCAGAAAAATCTAAAAAAAACACCCTGATATAAAATATTCCAAGCTACATTTTTTCATCAGTCATCACAAGCCGTGCGACACATAGGGAATATGCTGCATTGCTTTTTTTTTCCATTCATTTCTAGTATTATCGTTCCTTTAATAAAAAATAGCATGCGGATTGTTTGCACACTGCTGAATCTTCCCATAGAAACTATGGTGAATGCATACAGACCCAATGTATGCATTTTTATGAGGGTTTTTATTTAATAAATGCATGAAGAATGTACATGAGGGTTGGTTGTTGTGTTGCCTTGAAATGCCAAGGCAGAAAGGGACGAATAGTGATGTGATTAGGAGTCGTGTTTTCATTGGAAACGATCTGTCCTATATGTAGTTTTTCCCGCTATATGTAAACGGTTATGGAAAACTCGACTCCACTTGGTCTTTTTACTCTTACCAACTGGCACAACTTTATCACTAAATCTCAACTCTCACCAAGTTGGATTCTGAGGTCATCACCGGGATAATGAGGCTACATTTATTTTGGTAACAGAATACATGCAAACTCGGATGGCGGGTTTTGCATGTGGATGGGTGGTTGGGAGGGATGGCGATAACCACGCATCAGTTATTTAGGGACAGCTTAAAGTGTACTACTACCTACACTATTTTACTATTTCTAATGTATAGCAGGGCTTTGAATGCCCTGCATGCTGGGGCGGTCTGGGTCTGGAGACCCCCCCCACTGATTGCTTAAAACACTTGCTACATGTGCGCTGCCTGGGAAGCAATAGCTCTCTGCTCCGTACGGTCATACAAACAGGGTGGTGAACAGACTCATAGACTTTGAGCATTCAATGAGGGTCTAAGAACCCAGATCCCAACTGATCTACAGGACTTTTTATGCCCTGTTATATGGTCAAAAAGAGTAGGTACCCTTTAAAGTAGTAAAAAAAAAATACAAAAGTAATACTCACCATCACCGATCGACCACTCTAACGCATATCCAGTCCTTCCGCGTACTGTCTTCTACTTAATGGTGTTGTATCAAACCACAAGAAATGGCAGGAAATATTAAGTCAGCCAATCAATGGTCACAGTGATGTCCCGCCAAGGTCAGCGATTGGTTGAGCTGGTGTTTTATGCCGTTTCCTGTACATTGGGTCAAGACCAGAAAGTAGAGATCAGTCAGAACCGAGTTTTTACTCTATAAATAATGATGTAGATCATGAATTGTATTGATACATCTTATTTCTATCAGTCTTTATATTGAGGGGGTTTGGGAAGCAGCTTACTACTTTCTCCCTCGTAAGAACTCATGTAATCTCAGCTGATGAATGTAGGCTCATCTTATAGCATGCATTATCTTACGAGAATCATAACCCAAGGAGCCAGTGTTGCGTTATAAGATGGCATCATTTATCGTTGCCGATACTTATCCAGGCCTTTTTAATCAGTAAACCAATGCAATGTCACTTGCAAATTATTTAAAATGGCGGTAAGTGCTACTTTGTAAACTACAACTATGTACTGGCTGCACTTCCATTACTATTAATATATTTATAGATAGTGCTCTGTCTTAATTTCTCCATGAATGATTGAAGGTTAATCTGTATCCCTTAAGCTTCAGCTTTCCCCTCTATATGTGAGATGTCATCAATATTACCACTTAGTAAGATTAGGATATTACCTAAAGCTAATGGCATAGTTCAATGCAAATACTATCCTCATTAATACCAATTTCCACGTATTGTATGAAACCTTTATAAAATTGATTTGTGTGTAGCTTTTCATCTTCATAAGGTCACCAAACTCCCATGTGACATCTAATAACTCTACAAGCCACTACAGAGGACACATCATGTCACGTCTCAGCCCTAAGTTCTGCTTCGCTTGTAAATCAGTGGAGCTGCAACAAGCAAGTTAAAATGAACCGAATTACGTCATGTCCTCCTTTATTCATAGAAGATGTCTGTACTATATATTTTTTTTCCCAGGACTAGTTACTGTACCTTCAGTATTATAGTCAACGTTTCTCCACACTTATTTTTCAATTCCAGAATTTAGACTCCTTGAGATACTTAAAGTGGTTGTCTGGGACTTTAAAAGTTGATGGCCTATCCTAAGGATAGGTCATCAATGTTTGATTAGTGAGAGTGCGACACCTGGCACTACCGCCGATCTGCTGTTCCTGGTGTTGGCGGCTGGAGTTGCTCAGTTGCAGAGCTGCCCGTCGGTAGTATAGTGGCGGTGGTCGGGTGCTGCACATCCGCCCGCTATTCAAATCAATAGGGGGTGGATATGCAGTACCCAGTGGCGGCCACTATTCTGTTGAGCAGCTCTGTAACTGAGCAGTTTCGGCCAACACCAGAAACAGCTGATCAGAGACAGTGCCGAGTATTCCACCCCCACCGATCAGCATACTAAGGATAGGTCATCAATGTTAAAGTCCCGGACAATCCCTTTAACTCCCAGTAGCTGGCACTAGAGACCCTCTTTCTACCTTTGTAAAGAATTTATTTGCTTATATTGCGGCACAGGAATTGCCTGGCCTATACATTTCCCTACACCATCTCCTTAAGACTCAATTTTAACAATTAGACTTCTTAGTGAAAATATATGTACAGTCAGGGCCAGAAATATTTGGACAGTGAC
>VIAB01000108.1:233754-246372 GCA_009801035.1 Oophaga pumilio
ACCCCTAGCGTGCAGGTCAACCCTGCACTGGGATCATGACACCGATCACCATCTTCCCTGTTTTCTGGCCTCGGTCTTCTCCTCTTTGGGCCCTTATCTTCTTGAGAACAAAAGAATTGGCAGACCAGAATCGAACATGTTGGATCCTTCTCTTCACATCAGACTGTTGGCCGATCCCACCGATATCGGTATTCAGCTGACGTTCGTCTAATGTGTCTTCACTCTCCTTTCTACATATTAGGAACTTCAGATGTTTGTATTGTGAAAGGCTTATCTTTCACTGTTGGGTGTAAAGTTTTCTGCCCTGGATTAACAATACTATAAATTAAAATAATAATTCAGACAAATCCAAATTTCTGCCGTGCTCTGTGGCCTGGTCTGAGCTTCCATTGATGAAATCCAAATCTGTCATTTGGGATAAATAGCTTTTCCACTACAGAATCCGATAATAAAATTGAAAAATATCCAATGAGGCAGATTAATTCTTTGACAATTATGTTCCATCAGTCAGCATCTGTTATGCTTATTTGTGTCATAAAAGGGCAATGATAGTCGTCATTAAATTGTCTGAATCGGCCATTTTGTCCATCCATGTTTTGTGTATGGCCATGTACCAAATTTACAATCAAATGGCAACTGTCCTGTCAACAAACTTTGCCTAAATCAATGCTACAAGCAAATATAAGAAATTTTGTAAGAAATCTTATAAGGGAAATCTACTCCCTTCCCCACTTATCAGCCACTTCCCATGCCTCCTGTTTCCTAAACTTCTCATTCACTCTGAAAAAAGACTCTGCTGGGTCTTGCTTAGGCAAGATGGACTGCCGCTCACTGTGGTGCCATGTTACACAACCCATTATACTCTATAGAGAGTGGAGATGGGAATAATTGAGGAGCAGACTTAGGAAACAGGAAGCAGTTACAGAGATACAGAGACATTATGCCAAGCAGTTTAATCGGTCTTTCACCTAATCCCAAAGTTGAAATAACATCCAAACAGGTCAGGTCTGATGTATATTGTCCTTCATACTGATACACACCTATCCCGGGTCTGGGCTCCTCTCCCTTCACCCCAGTCTGCTGAACTCTGTTGTGCTCCATGTCAGGCTTTGCAAGTGACTGGCATACTACCGTCTGATCTTTAGCCTGGGCCTTTGCAAGCCCACCAAGACACATACCTGTGTCTTAGTATTAAGACTCTAGTATGTGACGTGCTGCACCAATTGTGCTCCATTTCTGATCCTGCATATCTACAGCTAGGCAGATTTACCCTCCTTTTGCCATTCCACCCTTGTTTTGTCCCACTGCACCTGTACTTCTGAATATCCTGTGTGGGTTAAGTCCTGGATTCTTGCATGCCTTACATACTTGCTGCACCAACGCCCATGACTTGTGTGCCCACCCGGACCTGGGACTTGGAGTATTCGGTGACCCGAAACACAAACTGTTGCTGATGCTGTGTCTCTCTCTAAGTGTGGAATACAAAATAGGAAACCCTCTCTGTGTGCTGTGCATAGCAGAGTTCACTGCAGCTATTCTCCTTCCATCAGTTCAGAGTCAACTGTAAATTAAAAGATAGAGCCTTCAGGTGGAAAACCAGTGAAATTGCAGGATACAAGTCATACGATGGTCAGAGATAGTGTTATTCCTCATGTACACACAAGGTACTTGAAACTATAGTTACTCCTTAACTTTATCACAATTCTCAGTTTAAAAAATGTTTTGGTTTTCTGTAAGAAATGTTTGCCGGCTAAGAAAAAGGAACAATTTGCATCAGAATAATCATTTACCTAACTGCACTTTCATTTATTTCCTGTAATGAATAAAAGCAATCTCGAAAAGTTGTTACAAACTTATATGTAATGCAAATGTGCACTTTTTTTTCTAAAATGCAAAAAGGAAAGTCACTAAAGCTAAAAAAATAAGACAACAACTGACAGCTTGTGTTGGACTGCCACTTACAAAATACGTATGACTTCCAGGTTGCGCAGGATCACACAGCTTTGGATTCACTTTATTTAGTAGATACAGCATGATTCCATCATTTAAAATTTGCAGGATATTTTTCTTTATTATCAACCAGGAATTTTTCTTGATTATCCGAATCAAGGAGAGAGTGGCACTTGGCCAATGTGTGACTGCAGCTAATAAGCTGCAGCGAAACGGAAGTTTCACTGAACGGTTCTCATCTCTGGTTGGTGGGAGGCTCTGTCAAAGAACGTTTTTACACCATTTTAATTTTAATCATCATGGACTTGTACAGAAGCCATTGCAAACAACAGAAGAAACCCAGACACCGTCTCTCCGAGGATAATATGAGAACTCAAATATGTTGGAGAAAGTACAGACAGTGTTGTTATCATAGCAACTGGAAGTGCACAATTGCCAATAAAGGAAGAAATCTTCCAGAGAAAAATGTGAAAAGGGAAAACAGTCAAAGCTCCCAATCCTATTTGCAGTATGTGAATAGCTTATATTTTACAACATACCAAGAAATGTCTTGCTGGATCTGAAAAAGATGCATCCTGTACACCCTTTTAGATGTTATTACTAGTGATAAGCTAGCGTAGGGTCAGGTGTTATCCAAGCATGCTCGTGAGCTAACTGAGTGTCTTCAGCATCCTCGAAAACTATGTTCAAGTCCCCCGGCTGCATGTCTCGTGGCTGTTTGACAGCTGCAAACACGTGCAGGGTTTGCCTGTTTGTCAACCAATCCCTGCATGCTTTGCGGCTGTATGACATTTTTAAAAAGGTCACTCATCTCGAGTTGATATATCAGTAATATTTTTGGTTAGTACTACAAAAAGACTTCAATCTTGTTCCCATACATACTGACATTTTGTTTCTCCCTCTGGAATTGTAGTGAAACACCGAAATGAAAATGATGCAAGAAACGTTCCCAAAGTTTTCTTTCTTCTCAGCGCACCAAATTGTCTGGCCGTGAACACCAGATCGGTACACAAAGCGCACGACTTTGTCATTAATTGAGTCTGGCTATATCCAAATAATATTAGTGAATCCAGGAGTAAGTGCTAGCGTAAATTTATTTTTTAGAACAGCACTGCAAAAGTTCTTACAGTAATAATAAAATATCCTCTAGGGTTCACTTATTTGTGGTCTCTCGTTGCTCCAATCCGGTATTGAGCACCGGAGCCGTTACGGGGCAGTAGATCAAATATTTCGCTGACCATGTTGGTCTCTACACAATGCCACAAAATGTTTTCTTTCTTGAAATCTTCACCTTCACTTGAGAGTTGGAATAAACATCGAACAAAGAGGAGAATAACCTCATGTACCTACCCTTCACATTTTCTAAAACATGTTTTGAAATTGGGATAAGACGAGAAAATAGAAGTGGAAGATTTTACGACATTGCGCCCAGTATAATTAATCTTTTACCTTTCTTTCTGGTTATACATAAAATAACTTTTCCTAATCTACCAAGTCCTTTTCAGGGTACAACAAAGAATACGTGTACAGTAATTGGCTACGTGTTGCAGAATTTGTCAACTTCCTTGCGGTATTATTACTTTGTGTGAATATAATGGTGTAATAGCCCAATTCTTGTGACTCTCGGGGCCAATTTGACCTGCATTTGTGAACTTCATTTAATCACACAGAAAAACTAAGAGCCTTTATGTTGTGCAACCTGCCGAGCACCTAAAAAAAGGTGAAATGTGCGCTATCTGGATTCCATTTCACGTGTTAACTCTGTAAAACATAAATCCATTGGAAAGTTGGATATTCCCATTCTAAACAAATGGTTTTAACAGTAGCTGGTAAGGATGAAAAAGGAAGAAGAAATCCTTTGCATTTGTTCTGTTTTTTTTCCTATAGCGATACTATATTTGGGTTATTTGTATGTCATGTCTATGGATTCTCCACTTGCAGGATCAATGCATTGCTCGGTGAAGGGTAATGTGGGGAACAGCTCCCGGGGCATACAAGGCAATAAATCATAATGTTGGCTTACAGAGCAGCGCAATATGACAACTGGCAAGCATCAGTGCACAACTGATAAATCTACGTAACAGTAACCTACATTTGCAGAAATGTGCATTTAATATAGAAGTTTACAGTAAGTGAGAATTATGTGCCTTAAATAATGAGCATTATAACAATTTCCACTATATAGACAGTATTATTAGTGAGGCGATATATCAAGATTAATGTTGTTCAAGGGCTGAAATGTTCTTCGCAGATTGTGGCAGTAAGCTAATAAATGTCACATAACTTCCTTCTAAAACCTATGGAATAGCTTGTGTAAGAAAGCTGGAAATAAGGTCCTGGATGGAAAGTATGTGGTTGACCTCGTTGATGTAAATCCCAGAAGAAAGTGCACCCAGTAATAGGTTACTGAGATGGTTTTATTTAGACTGGATTTTGAGTCCAGTATTTAGGAGTGACCAAAAGAGCCTGGGTGGGAAAGGACGCTCCCATACTCCAGTACAGGCCTAATAACAGGCAGCTGGGTGTAGCTCAGCAGTGCGTGTTGTGTTGGTGCTGGAGAAAGACATTTAATGGTGGACAGTCTGTTCTAGAGACTGACAAGTGCCTATAATACCAAGTTGGATGAGACCATTTGATTTGTTCTACATTATCCAGAAAAATGATTGCTTTGTTATTCATTTGTGCTGAAGAAAGACCGCTTTCCTTTTTTTGGAGCTACAAAGTTTATGAAGGACAATAAAGGACAGTAAAGTTAACTTTGTTTTGATATTTAACCTGTTACGATTCCTAGAGTGGACCCACTGGATCGTGGTACCGACCGATCCCGAGCGAGCTGACCAGGTGAAACCAACCCTATACAGGAAGCGTTAGGGGCAGGCCCAGGGGGGAGGTATACCGCAATGGCTAGTACCAGGGACCAGCTCGTAGGAGACAGAGAGACCAAGACAGCACAAATTGCACACTGGGTAATGTACAGGGAACCAGGGCAGAGCAGAGCGCATACCGGGTAATGTATAGGAGATTAGGGCAGAGCAGAGCGTGCATCGTAATGTACAGGGGACCAGGGGTGAGCGGAGCACACACTGGGTAAGGTACAAGAGACCAGGGCAGAGCGGGCACTGAGTAATGTACAAGAGATTCAAAGTTAGACAAAGCATGCACCCTGGGCAGAGTGCTGGGACCTGAGACACACCAGTACAGAGCATGCACAAGAGTGAATCACCAAGCGCCGATGTGAGGGAGAGAGTACCAGAAATACTGACGCCCAACACAGAGGAGGAGGGAACTTCCGGGTCAGGACACCCGGAAACTGAATAAAGGAATCTAGCAAGCGTGCCCGGAGTCAAAGGAGGTACACGGTGCAGGTGCAGTTGCAGACCGCGGACGCCTCAGTAGGCACGCAAGCTCGGGGACACCCGACGCGATCCCACACCGCCAGCACAGGAGGCCCGAGAAGCGGCGGCAGAGCGGCCGGCCGCGGCGGTAACAAAACCCTGTACTTGTGCATGTCTAAGCTGCTACCAGAGAGCCAAAACCCTTCCATTTGTTACATGGAGGTCGCTGCTTACTTTTCATTAGAATCTGTCCACTGGAATCATTTATGTTTTTGTCTAAAAAGTTGGAAAAATATAATCAAAAGGACATAAAATAAAGATTCCTAAAGGTGGACATACACGATAAAGTCAACTGATTAGGTATATCCACTGTGCTGTCCATTGAAGCCCTATTGAAAAAAAAAAAAAAAAGATTTTTAGCCAAAGATATATATATTTAAGTAGAAAAATGTCCTCAAAGGTGACTGACAAATTTTAGGGTCTGCATTCGTGCTTCAACATGCAGACCCTTTATGAAACCAAACCAAACGTAAATTACCATAGAATTTTTACAGTAATTTATGTTCGGTTTAGTAAACTAAGATGGACCCCAAAAAGCAGCTGCATCTAAGTAATCTGAAATGAGTTTTCGGGGCCTTTTCATACTTGTAGGTTTTTTAACGTTTCATCAAATAAAATATGCACATTTGCACAAAATGGTTTAATATATCCAACAAGAACTACCGGTACATATTATTGGCCATAACAAAGGCTTCGGATTTCGAACATTATCCAGAATTTCTTTGAATATAATGCTCAAAAATGACCTGGTACCTTACCTGATAATGACCCTTAATAAGCACAATTATAATGAATAGCGCTAGTATTAACAATCTCTATATGGTGCAGATTTTATTGCCTATATGCACTTCTGCTTCTCAAGGCAATGACTAAATATTCTTGTTTTTTAACTTTCAACTCTTGCCAAAAATTTTTTTGTAGTCCTGTTATATAAAGGCTCAAAAGGTCACGGGTTCTTCATAACGGCTTCACATCCTCAGCATCTGCCTGGAATCAAATCAGCGAATACACTAAAAAAAAGGAAACTTTCTCTCTGGAAATTATGAGTTTTAGGTCTAAACTTTAGGCATGCTATTCTGAAATGTGAATTAAATCAAGATAATGGTCAACGTGACCCATCTTTATAAAAACCATTGTATCACTGAAGAATGGAAGAAGAAGAAATGCCTAGCGCTCAGAACGATTGTCCAAAGCACAATGGGCTCCTGTATCGCGTCGATGAGTTGTATATGGAACAATGCCTCCGGTATTAAGAAGGCAGGGACGATAATCTAGAAAATTCTTTCGAACATTGAACTGGGTTTGCACATCTAAAGGTTGGAACACCTTTGTAAAAAATCAATTTGGATCTGATGTCTGCAGAAAATTCTTTCATTTTGAGGTCTAGCAACAACTTCTCTTTTTTTTCCATCCAACGAGTAATAATCTTTAGATGATTCTTAGAAACGTGTATGGCGGCTAGCAGTTCAGATTTACATTCTATATTTCATACATCAAAGAAAAGTTTTCGTCCATATTATGAAAAACGTGATCAATGTTTTTTTTTCTTGACCATTAATCAATATATGCTCTGTGATCTTCCATTGTTTGCCAGTGTTGAAGAGCACTTGGGGCTATCTAAGTTTTTTGGGCTCAAAGCACATAATTCATTAATATAATAATAAAAACCCACTTGCTTCCCATTTCCCCTGCTTCTTCACCATTCTTGTTGTCTTCAAGAACTGTCCTACAATGATGATTTACTGACCCAAGCAAAATGACCGATGAATTCACAAACCACTGGTTTCAGCAGCGACATGTCGACCAGGCAACTTGCACCAATTAGGATTGTCTGCAGCAGTCACACACATGCAGTCAGAATATTACGTGACCACTACAGGATGCTCCACAAAGACCTATGGGACCACTGAAGGTGCTGCACTGAAGTAGCAGAGCAATTAGCAGGTGTATAAGTTCTTCTATTATTTTAAAGCATTCCTTGCTTTTGGGGCTAGTGATGTTTCTCCACCCAGGGAAGTGAGGTCACAGCATGTGAGCCACTTATCTAATCAACTTCTTGAGTATTTTGTCATTAAAGGTACTGCCACACTAAACGCTCCCGCTAACGATCTCGTTAGCGGCGCATACTAATGAGATCGCTAGCGGGATCGTTTTAATATCGCTAAATGTGTGCCACATTTAGCGATATAGCTAACGACGCTATCGCCGTTAGCGATCTTCTTAGCGATTTAGCGGTACAAAAGTACCGCTAAATCGCTAAGAAAAGGTGCCACACAGCGATACATACTCACCCAGCGGGAGCGCCAGCAACGAGAATAGGGTCCGGATCGTTTCCGGCGACGAGCGAGATCCCAGCAGGAAGCTCGTCGCTGGAAGCTGCCGCACACAGCAACATCGCTAACGGGATCGCTAAATAGTGACGTTTTTTAGCGATCCCGTTAGCGATATTGTTTAGTGTGGCAGTACCTTTAGTAAGCAATACCCTAGCCTGTTGGACCCTGTCATCTATGTGATTAGGTCTGTGATTTTAATTAGGCACCAGATCTTGGGTATTGCCAAATTTTCCAACCACATAGCCCATGCCTAGATAGGAAACAATATATATGTTACTCTGTGTGCGGGTGCTCAAGTAGGATAACACTCAATATACTTCAAGAACAAATGAAACAAAGGTCAATTCTGTTTTTGTGAATATTTTCCATAGTCTGTACTAATTAGCAATAGGCCTGATAGGTGACTATGTAACTTGATACATACATGATATCTAATTTTTCTTTTTTTTCTTTAAGTATATATATCGATGGTATGATTATGTACAGTTCTTTTCCTTTGCTTTATGTATTTTTTTTAGCCTGATGAAGGTCTCAGTTTTAGACTGAAACATTATTTTATTTCTAACAAAGCACTCCCTTCTATTTAAGAGTGCTGGAGGATTCCCTTTGGTCTTATTGCCTAGATGAAATCATGGGTAACTTTTGAGTGCTATTGACAAACCAATTTTATACTTCTGAAATAAATGAAGACAATGTTCAGGGACTGTCCTGATTTTCATGATCTGTAACTTTTCATTCATTCTTTTGCAGTGGGTAGTTCCTCTTCATTCTACCAGCACTGTTCCTGTAATTCTCTGAATGCACTGCTCGTGCCATAGACCAATGCCATGAAATGAAAACCTACCTCTCTGTTACACCTGTAAAAAGTTGCAGGAGCATAGAGAAGAAGACCCACCATTACTTCCTGGCTGTCACGGCTTCTCTGCTGCTTAGAGACAGATTATACTTTACAACAGGCAGTGAATAGCAAGTTAGACATTAGATATCTAGCATTCAACACTTGAAAATGATTTTTTTTAGGGCTAAGACATCATGACTTTTTTTAAAAAAAAGTGATTTGCAGATTGTCTATCACATTAAATTAGATCAAGTGGTCAACGTACAGTGATGATTTAATGTAGATTCTTTGCTTTCCATCGCTTACTCATGTCCCAGTATTATGGCAAAAGAGAACTATGATAAATAAACAGTTTTACCGTTGCAATTGGGACAGTAAACCCTGCGCTCGGCACCAATTGATTTAACAGAGCATCAGTTTGAATATAAGTGCACCATGTCCAAAAAGCTCCAGTTTTGCTGCTTGTGTCATGCCCCTATGTATTCTAATGAAATATTGGCAACAGGGACTTGTATTAAAAAGACACTGTTGACTGAATTGCCCTCTCTATCACACTTTTATCCAGTTCTTTATACTTGACAAGCAAAGCAATGCAATATAAATCATTCACAGTAGAATTGTGGTTACTGGAGCAGAGTAAACAGCCAGATTTCTCTGGGCTACAAAACAGTAACCCAGACAAATTTACCATTTTTCCCTTTGAACGAAAAGAAGCAAAGAAAGCGAAAGAAGAAAGAAGTGTGTGGTTTTTTTTCTTTCATGAAATCTTATGTAGTTACTTGATTCAAAAAATATACAGAGATCTGTCTAGAAATGTCTGGGGACTATAGCTTTATATGTCAAAAATTTAAACTGTTGTAAGAGGCCAGCCAATATATAAATTATGGCTTGTCTTTAATGAATATAACTTTTTTCTTTTAACAGCCTTTGGCTCAATCTCGAGCCATGGCTACTTAATGAATGAATGATCTGGGGAAGATCGATCTTGTGTAAGCCTAGATAGGTCCACCAGGGTCTTCTCCGCCATTACCTTGTTAGTATCAAACCATCGAGTTGTTGGTATTCCTCTTCGCCTCGTTCCTTCTATTCTTCCGACATGATGTCTTTCTCCAGTGATTGCTCTCTTCGTATGATGTGTCCAAAGTAGGCAAGTCATAACTTGGTGATCCTTGCTTCCGGTGACATGTCTGGCTTGATTTGATCAAAAATTGATTTGTTTGTTTTCCTTGCCATCCATGGTATTTGTATCATCGATCTCCAGCACCACATTTCAAAGGTGTCTACTCTTCTTCTGTCTTGTTTCTTTATTGTCCAGTTTTCATATCTGTATGTTTCCATAGAAAAGACCAAACTATATACTAGCTGTATCTTCATTGCCAGTGAAATGTTCATCAATTTGAAGACCTTGTCCAGTGACTCCATTGTTGATTTGCCATAGTTATTCTCCTATTGACTTTCAGTGGTGTCATTGCATCTTGAGTTATCGTCGATCCAAGTAAGTTGAAGTCCTTTACAATTTCCAGTTTGTCACCATCCGTCTCAAAAGTGTCCCGGCCATACCTGGCAGTAGTCAATATATTTGTCTTTGTGTTGAGTAGCGGTGCCATGTTCGAGCTTTCTATCTTACACTCCATAATAAGTCCTTCATTCCATCTATGTTTGTTGCTATCAATCTTGTATCGTCTGCATATTTAAGATTGTCAATGATTCGTCCAGCAATTTTGATTACTTCTTCTTTTTTGGCAACTCCGGCCTTCCTCTTCTGTATATAAATTGAAGAGAAATGGTGGCTGGATGCAGCCTGGTCTGATGCCAGCTCTACTTTGAGCTATGCCAAATCGCCATGTTCTGTTCGGACTGTTGCTTCCTGGTCAATGTCAAGGTTCCTGATCAGATGGTTTGGAACATGGTTCAGATATAACTTAGCATTTAAGATTACATCCAGAGATTACTTCTCTCCAGGATCACATACTGATATCTAAGGGTTCCTTTGCAAAATGTGTATTTTAGCACCCTTGTTATTCCCCTCCATTGTAGGACATATGTATACGATACGATACACTTTATTGATCCCGGGGGAAAATTACAGTATTACAGCAGCAATACAAACAGCAGTACATAAAATATTAGGACACAAATCTTGCACAGGTATACCAACATTACATAATAAATAAATAATAAAAGTGTGTAGTTCAGGTGTATATAAGACAATGTTAATTGACATTAGTACACCAGCCATCAGTCATTATTTTCTACCACCCTTAGGAAATTATTATACATCCCCATAGCAGTAGGTACAAACGATTTCCTGAATTTCTTCTTCTTGCACCTTAGTAGGATTAGACGGCTGCTGAATGTGCTCTTCTGCTTCAAGAACAGCTTGTATAGTGGGTGTGTATTATTGTTCATTATAGCCCTACTCTTCTTCTGAATTCTATCCTCCAATACCTCCTCAAAAGAGTCAAGATGGAGGCCAACAGCTGCGCTTGCCTTCTTGATAAGTTTGTTGAGCTTATTAGCGTCAGCTACTCGCACACTACTGCCCCAGCAAATGATAGCAAAAAAGATGGTACTTGCTACAACGGACTGGTAGAACATCTCCAGCATTTTACTGCACACATTGAACGACCTGAGCTTCTGCAGAAAGTACAGTCTGCTCATTCCCTTCTTGTAAACCTTTTCTGTATGACACCTCCAATCGAGTTTACTGTCAAGGTGAACCCCCAAATATTTGTAGCTCTCAACCATCTCCACCTCCTGGCCAGCAATGGTGATCGGTAAGTAATCCTCCTTTTTCCTTCTATAACTCACCACCATCTCCTTGGTTTTCTTTACATTTAGTTCTAGACAGTTAGTCTGACACCAATCCACAAAGTCAGAAACCACCCTTCTATATTCCTCCTCCCCCGGCCCCCCACAATGCCCCCTACAATCATGGAGTCATCTGAGAATTTTTGGAGGTGACAAAAATCAGATTTATACTGAAAGTCAGCTGTATACAATGAGAAGAGGAAGGGTGGCAGCACTGTACACTGAGGGGCTCCAACACTGCTCTGTACACTGCCAGATACCACCTCCCCCATCCTTACAAACTGCGGCCTGTCTGTCAGGTAGTCACTTATCCAGTTCACCATCCCCTCATCTACCGCCATATCAGTCAACTTATTACGTATTAAGAGCGGCTGTAGGGTATTGAAAGCACTAGAGAAGTCAAAGAACATGGTGCGCACTGCAGTTCCATCATTGTCCAAGAACGAATGCATTGTATGTAGAAGAGACGCTACAGCATCATCCACCCCCAATCTCTGCTGGTACGCAAACTGCAGGGGGTCAGTGTAGGCCCTCACCCTCGGGCACAAGTAGGCGAGTATTATTCTCTTCAAGGACTTCATAGCATGTGATGTTAAGGCCACTGGACGATAGTCTTGTAGGGAAGTTGGAAAAGTGGTCTTAGGAACCGGCACCAGGCAGGTGGTCCTCCACAGTTCTGGTACCCCCTGTGATTGAAGGCTCCAGTTAAACAGGTGCTGGAAGACAGTACACAGTTGGTTTGCACATGCTCTGAGGACACGTGGGCTGAGGCCATCAGGCCCAGCTGCTTTGCCAATAACAAGTCTGCTAAACTGTCTTCTCATGTTGCTTTGGGAGACAGTGAAAGCAGACAGCTTATCCCCCAATGTCAATGCTGCAGATCTTTTCCCGGATCCATCCCCCATTTCTGATGACACTGTGCTTGTGTTGGTGTCATATATAGTCATTGTTAGCACCCTCAGCTTAATGTTTGGTTGCACAATCTTTGGAATAAAGAACTGCAATTGATTGTTTCCTATAAATGAATAATATGAATATATTATCTACAAAAGAATGCCAGAAAAATCCATGTGTGAACATAACCTTACAAGATGACTACTTGTCCCAAAGATTATCCCTTAAACCTTTTACTATTGGAAATTTTAGTGATGCACTTGATCAAATGGCCAAATAACATTTTTTTGTTTTCACCTTCCCACAGTCATAAGTCATAACTTCTTTTTTATTTTTTTATTTAAACTTCATTATATGAGTTTTTTTTTTTTAAGATGAGCTATCATTTCTCAGGTGA
>VIAB01000108.1:253950-267168 GCA_009801035.1 Oophaga pumilio
TGAAAATCTCGGCTTATACACGAGTATATACGGTATCTCAGTAAGTGGTTAAAAATGAGAAATCTTGCAATTTTCACTCTGTCCGCTGCTATTCTATATATGCTGATTACTCTCCATCCATTTTACCATTTAGGGCACTTTTATTAAAAAAAGGATTTTGTATTTCCAAAAAGTGCATGGGCTACAGAACCTCTATGGTGCATTCCCCTTTGGATACTATTAGGGTAAAGTCACCCTAGGGGCTTTTTTTCCTGCAGCAAAACCTGATCTCTTGGCAGGAAAGAAGCTGTGGAAAAAAAGCATGTTTTCCTTTGTTGTTCATGCATTTTTTGCTGTATTTTTTATGCGTTTTTGCTGTGGTTTTGGCATGCTAGATTTGACTCTGGTGCATGACTTTAAAGTTTAGTGCTGAAAAAAAAGTCCTATTTTATAGAATAAGGTTTTGGCACAAAAAACACTGTGTTTTTGGTGCGGTTTTTTCAGTGTTTTTTCACCACCCATTCAAGTCAATACTCAATAGGTGAAAAGCGCTGAAAAATGCTGAAAAAACTGACGTGCTCTGTGTCCAAAAAACTATGCAAAGCACAAAATCCTGATGACAAAAAAAACAATGTGTGCATGAGATTTCTGAAATCTCATAGCCTTTGCTGGACCTGTAAAACGCATCTGAAAATTAGCAGAAAAATGCATTAAAAAATTGCAAAGTGTGAACATAGCCTTACAGAATAGCAGTTTTACTGTCGATATAGCTGCCATAGTCCACATTACTCATTTGCCCTGTGCACCACAGAATAATGCAAAGTTTGGGTTTGTTTTTCATTCAGAAGGGAAACTTTAGAATCTATAAAAAAATCGAATGTTAATGCAGTAAGGTCATTCAGTCTCTCCAGGCTTAGTATCAAGTCGACAACACAAAAACCAGCACATCGCGGTTTCAGCCGGCTGCCTGCTGGACAGCACCCGTTCACATCACATCAGAAAACTGTGGCTGCAGAAGATGTCGGCCCCCTCCCCGCTGGCAGACGTTCGTTCATAGATAACCGTGCTAGGAGCATGGGGGGAAGGGAAAATGGCAGAAACATCACAATTTTTCTTTCATTAAAAGAAAACTTTTGAAGGCAACGTTCTCATGTGCTCTTCAGACACATACACATAAATGTCGGCCATATGCTACCGGCGGGCTTACGTAGAGGCGTCGTTGTCTCCCTATGGACCTGAAAAGAAGGTCATTGTGCTGATATGATGATGGGTGGAGAATAATAGAGGAGCTGCGCTCTCAAGAGGAGATTTAATGATTTAGGCCAACAGCTACACAGTAAACTACCTGCAAAAATGTGTTTTATAGGTGAAAGTATTAGGAGGCAGAGATGTAGGTAATGATAATGTGTGTATATGCCGTCACATTCCACCATGTATCATTAATGGTATCGCTTCTTCTAATGTCATTGTCTTATTTTGTGGCTGCACAGTATGTCAGATATTTTATTGCTCCATAGAGAAGCTTAATCGTGACATTAAAGGGCTTGTCTGGGATAGCGATAATGAGAACCTGTCCTATCAGATTGTGATACGACACCCAGCACTACCACTGATCAGCTGATACCTGGGGTATACACTGTATGGAGTCAGAACACCACAGCGCCGCACATTGTGTAGTGGCCATTCCCTGGTAATCGCAGTTGCTTTTGATGTAAATGCGGGCTGAGCTGCAGTACCCAAGAAAGACCACTACATGGTACATGGAGCTTCATTCTGTTTGTACTTCTGGGGGCCACTGAGCCTTAGCTGTTAGGTGGTGGTACCTATTTAACATTGATCATCCATTCAAAATTGATGAGGGGTGCTCCAAAGTCCAAACTATTTTTACTGTAAATTGCTATTTAGAGCCTTAATATAAACTATTTTCTAATATTCTTGAAATAAAAATCCCCTATCCTTCCCTAACTACGCTATCTAACTGTTTTTCTATTTTTTTTCACTTCCTTTTCAATGATGTTTTTTTTTCAGAATCCCCAGTGCATGCTGGGATAGGCAAAACAAAGGGACAGAGGCTGCAGTCACTGCCGCAGCCTCTGCCCCTTCCCTGGGACAAAATGTCATCAGTGATGCCCATCTCACAGGCCGGACTAGTCCCTGTGCGATGTGCACAGTGACAGTGCGCTCTTTATGCCGCCTCAGATCAGCAGTAACGAACTAGCAACACAGCACGTTGACAGAATACCTGGTGTGCAGAGATCAGCGTTGCTCCTGCAAGTGACATCACTGATCTCTGCACCTTGGATATTCTGACAACGTGCTCTGTTCCCGCCTTATTACTGCTGATCTGAGCCAGCAGCAGAGAGCGAACTGTCATTGTGCATGTCACACAGGGACTATTCCAGCTCCTGAAGTGATCATCACTGATGTAGCTTTCTTTCAGGGAGGGTACAGACATTGCAGTAGTGACGGCAACCTCTGCCCCCAGAAGATGCTTCGTTTGAGTATCCCAGCATGCACTGGGATTATCAAACAAAGCCTATAAAAAAGGAAGTTTAATAAATGTTATATAATGTCGTTAGAGATGGATAGGGGATTTTTAATTGAAGTATATTAGAAAATACTTTAGATTATTGGCATTAAATAGATAGGGATTTAGGATGAAAATTAATTTGGACTTTGGATCACCCTTTAAAGAAGAGTGCATGCCTCCCCAGACTGATTGCACATGCATCCTATCCAAACCTTTTCCAGCCCATGGTACATATAATAATACAGCTATAGTATTTTACAAAATCACTTGGAACACAGTAAGAGCTATAATCTTGCAAAAACTTCCATAAAACACCCAGTTAATAATAGTACCATGCAGTGCCCTAGTAATAAAGATACTCCTGACCAGTGGATGGAGAACCTTATATATTGTACATTCATTATTCTGCCCTTCCAAAAAACATTCTTGTTTAGAGTGAGATGAACAGTAAATGACATAAACATTTGTCACATGAGCTAAAGTCTTAGTAGGTAAATGTATCCAGGTACAAATGTAGCAAAGCTAAGTTTGTCAACTGTTAGTAAACATAATTTACTATCTTATTATAAGAAAGGTACCATAATTCTATGTCCCAAAATGAATGCAAATTTATACATTTTGTAGCTGTTTCAGTATTTGTAAAAAAGTTTTAATTCATGAATCATGACAAGTCCATAGTCGTATAGCAAAGAGCACTGGATATAGCAAGTGAATGAGGTCAAACGTCTCTTGGCATAAGCAAGAAGCAATCATGTTCAGCAATAAAGCTGTATACGGCTGAAAGATCTCTATGAACAAAGGTCTTTTTTTTCTTCTTTTATTTTTTTTTTTTTATAATGCCAGTCATGGAACTTGGTTCCCGGAAGGTCAAAACTGTAAAATCTGAATGTTCCCTGAATGTTGGCATCATATATGAAGACAGTCAGATGCAAAATGCTTCTGAAAGGATAATCAAAGATGTCTTGGGGTGATCTAGAAGTCCCATTAATAGTTGTATCCCCTATGAGTCAGGACTAATAAAATGCCAAGACAAGTCCGCTATAAACAAGAAGCCCTCAATGGCTTAGCGGCTAATGGATCGAGCCCATCTGTTCATGAATGGCACCATTTCTGGAAAAGCTCCATCAGCTACAATGACTTGGAAAGAAATTGCAGAGTGTTCAGCAGGTGCTGCGGTAATGAGTGTGAATGGTTTCTTCGAAACAATAATTAAGTCTCATTTGCCGTCATTTGCTATGCTACTGTATCCCTAAGATTTTGTTTTCCTTGCTGGAGAAAGTAAAAGCTAATTTATTTATTTTATAAAACTTTAGATTAAAATGATAAAATGTGTAATGCGCTAAGCTTCAGTTCCATCTATTTCATTAGTCCTACATCATAATGAATATCTAACATGTTGCAATTACAGGATAGTATAATTGCATCGATTAAAAGTATCATACCCGTAATGGAAGGAGTATTGTGAAGCCATCATCATCATGTATCCCTGCTCTGGTAGTATAACAAATAGCGGGTAGATTCGGTAGCTAAATATCTAGCAATTGTAACACTTACTGCATATAATCTGAGCAACTACTTTGACACAAGGCAAATTGTGAAAGCTAAGTGTTTAGATCAGAGAACTTAAGAAAAGGCGATCATGTGGGTGTTCTGGGTATGCAGTGGTTAATGCCTATTAAAAGTGGGTAAGGTGGGAAAATGAATCAACCTGTGTCAGAGTCAAGGAGGTGTAAGACCTATAACTGCTTGGGGACAGTGAAGAAGGTTAGCCTGTCTTGTCCAATCTAGCAGAAGAGATACTCTAGCACAAATTGCTGAAAATGTTAGAAAGGTTTTTGAGGCTCAAGAGAAATATCTCCGGTCACTCTAATTGACTGCAGGCTGCCGAATCGTGACAGTGTGAAATGTGCACGCTGTCAGGATTTCCCTTGATTTCCAGTGTGAAGTAGTGGTCACCTGACCGCAAGTGTACAATTAGCATACTTAGCGGCACGTGCCGATCAGAGATGAGCGGATCGATCCGCTGCAGATGGACTTCAAATTGAATTCCTGAAATACTCAGTTCCTGCAAAGTTGAACAATTTACAATTTGATTCTTGCGGATCTCGAAAAAAAAATGCACAACACGATTTTATGCATTGCAGAAGATTGTATCCGCCAAAGAGCAGACTCATGACATCAGGTGTGGCCCCGTGCACTTCCCCATAATTCTTTGCAACTATAACATCACCTGGTCTGGGGCAGCCAACCAGGGTGAACTATCACATGCACTATAACACGAGAGCAGGGAAAGCAGTGGCCAATTTTAGGATAGGGATAGGAGGCCAGAGCGGACAGTTCATTTTTAGATATAGAGGATAAAAAGGCCTAAACCTGATTGTGTTGTACTACTGAAAATTGGAGTGATAGTCTCAGTCTGTGATTAATAATTCAAACATTCAAAAAATAGGGATGTGCAGGACCTGTATAGTCAGTGTGACTGTGAATTGATTAATATACTGTGATATACTGTAGAAACAGCGCCTTGTTAGCAGCATTTTTGTTATTTTTGATTCAATGCAAACAAGGAGGGCAGTTTAATACCCCTCTGTCCTAATTGTGCAACTGAACAAAAACACTGAAACCAAGACTTGTGTGTCACAGAAAGTGTACTTACTGGCTTGTGAGCTATAGTTTTTAGCATTAATTTTGCCTTTTTATGTAATTTTTTTTTGTTTTCAAAAGACAAAAGAAAAATTTCCACCTTCCAGAAATTAAAACCCAAGTGTGACAAAATGTGCACGATGTAAGAAAATTTTTATTTTTTTTGCACAATTTGTTGTTGTAAAAGTCTAGTATTAGACCTGTACATTCCACCCAAATACAAGGCAGGTGCTGGCTTTTGAGACATGAACCTACCTAACATTTCTTGTCCCGTCCGTTTCTCCTAGCCAGATAGGTTGACGTCCCTCGGACATTACTAGGACTGTTTTTGCATTGCAAAGCTTGAAAGGGGTTCAAAACAGTCCTAGGAGAATGGATGTGTTACACATGTCTTTTCCAGGCAATTATAGGCTTTTCCTTATTAACGTTTGCAACAAATATATTTGCTGCAAATTGAATTTTTGGGAAAACTTAGTTGTAGTGGCTAATTTGAATTTCAAAAAATGTTCTCATCTCTAGTGTCGACTAGATTCTCATTCACTTTTCTCAGTGTTCTATTGAAAGAAGCAGATGAAAAGCTAGTCGAATTATGAGTCCTAGAATGAAAATCACATACTTACACCACTTGATACATCACTTGATCGCCAGTGGAGCAGGAATAGAGGGGAACCTTGCTAGTGCGCACATTGCACACAGTCAAAATTAGGTAATCTGCAGTCTTATACAGTGATTCTAGAATTTTTTCTTGAGCTCAGTGAACCATTTTAGAATGGAAAAGTGCCAGAGTGAACAAAGCATCACAGTTTGGAGTCTATATGGCTACATAGCTGCTGACCTAGGCTGACCAATGTGCCTAGATGGGAATGTGTAATATTAAGAGAATGATGTGCACTCTGCATATAAGACAGGATGGTGCAGGCTGAACAATCAGAAGTCCAATATCAAAAAGAGAATCAGCCGCACTCAATTAATTGACGGTTGTGCAAAAATAAGTATTCCTTTATTAGTGCGTACAGACATCAACAGGTGCACATGATAAGCAAATCGACATATAGTAGTTGTGGACAACTGGGTTAACGTTTCGACCAGGAACGGTCTTTCTCAAAACCTCACTGAAAGATAAATGCAAAGTGTAAATGCGCTGTACAAATATACATGAGAGTAAAATTTAAAAAAATTGGAGATCTATAGAATATCCAAAATCCCGAGCAGATACATAATATATACAAAAAACTATTAACATCAATATAATAAGACACAACATGTAGAATATCTGAAAAAACAGTATCTAGGTGCAGGAGGAGCCGGGAGAAATCCAGAGAATCGCATTTAGTAAAATATGCAAGAAGGTATGGAAAATTACATGTATTCAGATGACCCAGGTAAGCAGATAAAGCTGGTAAATTAATCAGCTGACCTTATGGAGAGGGAAAGTTAGGAGTTGTGCACAGGGACGGGTAAGTCCCAATTGGGCTGAATAGAAAAAATAGAAAAATAAATAAAAATCAGGATCGAAAAACCAGGACCAAAAAAATTTAAGGTGATGGAATGAGCGATTCTTTGAAAACTAACCTTGAAGAAGTTTATAAGTGACCTGTCCGCCTGGTGGGTGATGTTGTGCCACTGGTGGCAGCGGCGCTAAAAATGCAGCATTTGCCGTCACTTCCGGGTTTTTTTAATTTTACTCTCATGTACATTTGTACAGCGCATTTACACTTTGCATTTATCTTTCAGTGAGGTTTTCAGAAAGATCGTTCCTGGTTGAAACGTTAACCTAGTCGTCCGGAACTACTATATGTCACTTCGCTTATCATATGCACCTAGTGATGTCTGTATGCACTAATAAAGGAATGCTTATTTTTGCACAACCATCAACTAATTGAGTGCGGCTGATTCTCTTTTTGATAGATGGCAATGTGAGCATCAGAAATGGACGATGGAACAATGGACAATGTGGTCTGGTCTATGTTACACACCTGTCCCGGGTTCTCAAAGCTCCATTTGGTCCACTGCCCTCTGTTGTGTTCCACGTCAAGTTTTGAAAGTTTCCCGGAGAGAATTACATAATCTTCGTAGACCTGTTTAAGGCCAATTAAGACACACACCTGTGTCTTGGTATTGAGACTCCTCGTCCTAAGTTAGATGTGATCCACTACCTGTGCTGTTTATGCTTGAATTTTATCTCTGCTGAGTTCCACTTCATCCATCCTGCTGATTCCAGAATTCCTGGTGAGCCTTTACAGATCTTGCTGCACACTTGCCTTCCTTCTTGCTGCATCAACCCCGGTGTCCATGTGCCCACCTGGACTTAACACTTAGACAATCCATCTCAATTGGTGAGCTCCATGTTATTTTTACTTAAGACAACAACCTCAACGTTACTGAGACCAAGCACATAAAAGGTTTAAAAAATGTAAAGGTGAACATTCACTTCAAAGCCATCACTTCGCCAAGACTTGAAACAAATGGAATTCTCCCGATGCATCTATTACAGCTGTAATCTCAACTGGAACCATAGTGAGAAACCAAAAAAAGTCCATCTGTCCTATATCTAATTCATTTCAACTAGTTTCTTTAGAAACACTTAAAAAAATGAAAGATAATTGATGTCACATAACAATCGCAAGAAAAATCCAGCGTGAAATAAAGTTCTGTTTAACCTGCTGATCCCCATCTTTAATATTTCCCGATGTGTTATTTCAGTCTGTAGGATCATACAAAAAGTAAACGCGTATGAAGCGAATCAAGAAATAGTAATTCATTTATCTAAGAAAAGATAATTATTTTGCAAATGTAAAATGTGCTCAGTACTGAATGATGTGAAGTCTTTGTGTAATTGGCCTTTATATAATAAATGTGTCTTATTTATCACTTTGAACCTTACAAAGACATTGAAAGTATCTCAGTTTACAGCTGTGCAGGGTCCTTGTGGTAAAGGTTTTGGAGACCTTTAAAATATGAAGAAAACCACCATATTATTGGATTATAAACAAACATAGACCTTTGCCTTTGGCGTGATATAAATACAAGTGAGCGAAACATAAGACTTGTTAAACCATGAGGTAAAAATTAACATAAAAATATATATTGGTGTGAGTGAGCGCGGCGCTCTCTTTTCTTCAATGGTTTATTAAAACATCAACTATTTGCTAAAAGGGATATTTGTACTCATTATGCAGACTTTATTTTCTCCCTAATTAGGGGAAACCATATGGTCCCAGCTTATCATGTAAGCAGTCATGCATTATATTTGCATTTTTACATATTTACGTCTTGGTGTGATATAATGCGTAGACAACACCTTGCGCACAGACTAATCTTCTTAGAAAAATGTGTTAGTGGGCTCTTGTACAAGAGTTTGTTATTGTGTTGGATTATGGTATTATTCAATTAATATTAATTCACCCTAAAAATGGAGTCTTTTGGGATAGTAGGTTCCATCTAATAAGACAGCTTTTCTCATTAGGTTCATGTTGGTGGATACCAGGGCTACCACCAGGAATTTCAGAGCCCCATACTGGCAAAATTTTTGAGCCCTCTTGAGACTCCATCCATGCTCCACCCCAGCTCCTCCTCCACCACTCGAACCTTCCACAGTCCCACCGCCCACTCTTGGAAAAACTTCACTTTTGCATCATGTCCTCACCAAGCACACATTAACAGTTTCCATCACCAGCTTACATACATAGCCAGCAGCTTTTGTTTTGACCAAAGATTTTTTAAGCCTGCCAACACGACATGGTAGACACTTTTGCCAGGGCCCTACTCTAACCTAATAAACATTTCTTACAAGATACAATACTCTTTTAGGTATATTTTTCATTATTTTTCTTTAAGGGAATGTGTCACACACATTTTTTAAAATGACCAATAACACCATATACAAGGGACAACACTACGACCGGTCCACATAATACCACCACATAGTGACCAAATAATACCACATACAAGGAACAAATACCACCACACCATGACAAGATCACATATTATCACCACATAGTGACCAAACAATACCACATACAAAGAACAAATACCAGCACACAATGACTAGACCACATATTACCACCGAATACTACAATACTGATCATTAATAAAAAAAACACAATACTAATATTACCATAAGAGCCATTATACACAGGAGCTCTGTATATAGTGTCATCCTAGCATTCATATTTCCAAAACTCTAAGGTGATAGATTGTTGAATATGTTTTTTTAATCTGACAGCTTTCTTACGTGTTTTTGGCCAGCCTAAAAGTACCCATATATAGCTATCTCCTCCAATCCTACTACACATATGCACACTCAATTTGGCCACGTGTGCATGTATACTGTAAAGGAAAAGTGGAGTGTGAAACTTCGCGAAACATATGGGAGTGTTTTAACCACTCAGAGAACAAGAAGACTGGGAGCTATACATGCCTGATCCTTCTTTAGTGTCAGGAACTCCTCATACAAATTAGACAGCCATCTGGTCCCTCCAAGACTGGCTTATTTAGATGACATTTCTCTAATATGGACAGAGAGTTTGAGCCTGTCAAATTTGAATTTTTACTTAGTTTTACAATAATATCAGCTTATGGGGAGACTTTACCAAGGTTTTCTGAGAGATTACCAAGTGTGCAAATTAACTCTTCAGAGAGGAAGAGGACTTAAACACTAGCGCCACCTATTGGAAGTAGCAGTCCTAAAAGTCAATATCAACACTTCAACAAGCCTTGCCACATGATAAAAGCCAAGCCAAAATCTCAATTTGCAGACAGTGTTTCGGGGTGTTGCCCCTCCTCAGTGCAAAGTATGAGATCTGATTTGACTAGGTGAGAGGCTTCTGGCTGGTATCTAAGGGGTAATGTCCCTCATTCTGGAGAGTGACATACCAGAGTAAGGAGACGTATAGGCCTTGCAATGCTCCTTTAGGAAATTAAATATGTAAATTGCCTCTTCAAAGAGGAACAGGACTAGAACTCTATTGCCACCTATTGGAAGTAGCAATCCTAACTAAGGACCCTTGCAGTATGACTTAGGATAAAAGCCAAACCAGAAGAGCATTGCATGGCTTATAAGCCTCCTCTCACTGGCATGTCGCTCTCCACAAGGAGAAACGTTAACCCTTAGATCCGTTACCAAGTTTGTCCCACCATGTTAGGTGTTCGAAACTTTGACTCTTTGAATCATTTACTGTTAGTGCAATTATCACAATTCGTAATATATTGTATTAATAGTTTATCAGCACCATCTCGTACATAAGATAACAAGTATCATTTACATGAATCTGGATAGGTTGATCTCGGTTGATCAGTGTCAACAACTGTCAACCCTGGTCAGCAGTTTCCCTAGAAGAGCTGCAGGATCTGTGAATTATACAGCAGGGTGAATTAATGTTAGCATTCTGGAAGCTGTCCAACAGAGCAGCCAACAATTCTGTGCCAAAATATAGCATTGGCAAGAATTACCGTTTCTCCTCTTACCTTAGCCTTCTCGTAGGTGGGAAATTAAATTGGTGTTGATAATATGATTGATAATATGATTGGGGAATGGCTAGATAGAGGATTTTTAAAATAGCAGTTTTGGTATGAAATAATTATTATAATCACTCTCTAAGACTGCTTAGCGGCAATGATTTCAAGTTTCGGACAAGTCGTGATAAAAAGTATTTCCACACCTGTTCTACAGCTGTAATATGACTGTAAAAAAAGCCAAAATGAGGCACACATGACTTGCATTAAAATATAAATATTATATGATTTACATTAAAGTGTATGAGGCAAATTCAATTTCTGAACAGAAAATCCAACAGTGATGGATTTTTTTTGTGACTGTTGTGTCACATTGCAAATCATATTTATAATCATCAGATGTGATATCACAATGCGACACCATGATCTTTAGACTACACCAACAGTGACGTTCTAGCATTAAAAGCTATGGACCTATGACATGGAAAACTGATTTTTACATATGTTAGTGGTTACCTTATTACCAATAACGTTACAGTAAGTTTCAGACTGCAATCTTATTTTTTTTCATTCCTATTCAGACCTCCTGATATGCAGTTTGCAGCCTGATCCAAGTTCCAGACATTACACTTGAGGTAGTGTCCCTTCCAGTAATATAGGCTGGATGTGAGGTCGGAGTGTATCCAGGAAGCGCTGCTTTCACTGCTCATATACAAGCACAGCTTCTATCCTGCACTTGTTTCCTACTCCTCGTGTGCTTTTCTCCTTATCTTCAGCCTATTTTAAGGGAAGATGCCATCCAAAAATTTTTTTTTTCAGCAATTGAAAAATTGTGAAGAATTAATGTTTAAATTTTGTTAAAAAATATTATCATTTGTTTATAATTTAGTAAAATATGAAAAATAATTTTAATAGGTTTGGTATTTCCACTAGTGGGAGCAGCTACTGAACTTTGACACAAAAACCTAGTGTACAACTAGCTCACATTATGGCTGCAGTAAATATGGGCTGAATCTGCTCACATGTGTGTGATGTCACTCCTCTTCTCCCCTTCTGGGTGTTTGCTAAGGGATAAGAGAGAATGAGATTTAGGCTAGGTTCACATTGCAACGCAAGTGGGTTTTAAAGATCGCTTTATGCGATCACGCTAGCGCAGATGCTCCATCTGTGCTAGCGGTGACGGACCCCTGAACACTGCAGACCGCGTCCGAAGGTCCGTCACAGAATGACGGCACATCGCTAACGCATGCCGATTATGACCTGTGTTAGCGATGCGCTACATGATGGCAGTCGTTAGTGCCGCTATGTAATGGATGCCGTCAGCGCATTGCCATTAACACAATATGAACCCAGCCTTAGGGTCACAGTGCCGAGCCATTTTTTTGGTGACTGCAAAGTTATACTGACAAGTAGACAGTTGCCGAGGATGGCAGGCAGCAAGGATTATGTTAGTTGGTGCTGCTTGATGTATCATAAACTGGAAAATACACATGCATGCTCACACACATAGGAAAATACACATGCATGCTCACACTCACACGCTCACACTCATGCTCACACTCACATGCTCACACTCACACACATGCTCATGCTCACACACGTGCTCACTCTCACACACTGACGCTCTCGTGCTCACGCTCACACTCACATGCTCACACTCTCACGCTCACACTCACACTCACGCTCTCATGTTCACACTCACACTCTCACACTTGCTTTCATGCTCTCACTCACATGCTCACACACTCAGTCACGCTCACACTCGCATGCTCACACACCCACTCACGCACTCATGCTCTCGCTCTCATGCTCATGCTCACGCTCTCCCTCAGACTCACATGCTCACACCCTCACTCACATGCTCACGCACATGCTCACACTCATGCTCACACACTCACTCTCTCATGCTGACACTCACACGTTCACGCTCACACTCACCTCATGCTCATACTCATGCTCACACACACGCTCATGCTCACACACTCACGCTCTCGCTCTCATACCCACTCTCATGCTCATACTCATGCTCACACTCACATGCTCATGCTTACACTCAGCCTGATACTCTCATTACTAAGCTGATAAGTAAACACAAACACATACAAACCTACGCACACATTTTCACCAGCCTATGTAGAAGCGTTAACAGAACGAATGTACATAGGCTGTAACCAGACAGCAACTGTTAATTTTAAAGAAAAAAATGAAAAAAAATTGCATAGGCTCCCGCATAATTTTAATAACCAGAAGAGGGAAAGCTGAGAGGCAGATGTTTATAGCCTGGGAAGTGGGTAATACCTATGGATCTTCCCAGCCTATTAATATCAGCTTATAGCTGTATACTTAGACTTTACTAGCTATTATAATTGTGGATCCCCCCAAAAAATGATGTGGGGTACCCCTATAATTAATAACCAGCAAAGGCTATGCAGACAGCTGCAGGCTGATATTAATAGCCTAGGAAGGCCCCCCAGGCTAAAAACATCAGCTCTCAGCCACCCCAAAAAAGGTGCATCTATAGGATGCGCCAAAACTGGCACTTAGACTCGCTCTTCCCACTTTCCCTGTTGCGGTGGCAAGTGGGGTTCATATTTGTGGGGTTTATGTCACCT
>VIAB01000108.1:270187-288651 GCA_009801035.1 Oophaga pumilio
AGTACCCGGCTCTCACTCCAACAGATGATGATCCCATCCTGCCTATCTCACTCTCACATGCTGCCGCGCCACCGGTTCTGTCCTCCCGAACGACTAGTATTACCTCCTCGTGCTGTAAGCTGACCGCCGGAAATGAGGTCAGCGGTCACTTCCGGTGGAACGTGACAAGCGACTGCGAGAAAGTGCTCCCAGTCCCTGGGGTTTCCACCGTGCACTTTGCTGTCATCACTGTCCAACCGCGATCGCCGGGAAAGTAAACCTCCCGGCCAGGACAGCGGGACAGGGACCCGAAATGGGGACTGTGCCACTGAATCCGGGATGTTTGGGAGGTATGGCGGGGTCATGCTGACATCAGACAGCATTATCTCGCAGCGCTGTGACTGACAGTACCGGCGGCAGCGTTAGCGCGGGTGACAGCTACAGGATCATGCTGACATGTGACAGCATGACCCCGCAGCGCTCTGACCAGCAGTCTTCCCAGCAACTCCTGTCATCGCACGCACTGAGCAGTGTGTGCAATGACAGAGGAAAATATAGCCCACCGCATACGCTGCAGGCTACAATAAAATGGCCGCAATCTCCTCCCACGGCTGTGACCTGGACAGCTCAAGAGTGCATGCTCAGGTCACAGCTAAGAGGCAGGAGGAGCGGCCTCAATGCAAGAGATGAGGTCGGAGTCCAACATCTGGCTCTTATGCCCATGGCTGCTGTAAGGGAGATATGCAAGTGTCGTGCCCAGACACTTACGCCCACACTAATGAAAATGGCAGCCCCAGTGGAAAACGTAAAAGTCAATAAATAAGAACTATTAAAATAGTTAATTTAATTTTGTATTAAAAATAATTGATTGTATAATTAATAATTATTAATGAAAAAATTAAAATCACCGCACCTTGCCTTAAAAACACCCTCACTTAGACTATAGATACTTTCTCCCCACTTTGTGCTATGGATATCTATGTACAACCTCTGACCACCCCCACAGGCTGAATGCAAGCTCTGTGCATATCCACGGTGATCCTAAATTAATTTTCTTTTGAGTATCAGCACAGCTTCAGTACTGCAATCGGTAACCTCCATATGCTATTCTCCATGTTTTCTCCGCTCTCCATAAAACTGTAGATACTTTCCCTTCTCTCCACAGCAGATCTGTGTCCAACTGCCTACTGCTATCTCTAACACTGAGAGAAGGGAGGGGGATCAAAAAAGACTTCATAAGCAAGGTCTGTGAAGGATTTGTACCATTTTTGCAAATGACTCAGCTAGATAAAGGACTTACAGGCAGTCTGCAGTAGCAAAATTAAAGAAAAAGATTTAATGAACACAATTTAGAAAGTTGCTAAACTTTTCATTTTCATTGTTTTAAGTTGTTCTTATTGTACAAGTATTGCCAAGATAACATATGTAGTATTAACTAGTATCGTAAGTTGGTTGCCTCGCAGCTGGTGAGAAACAGGTTAAAGAGATTTTTGATTTCCTTGCTGGCATGAATTTAATATTAAAGTGGATAGTTGAAGGGAATAATTATAATAACATTCTATTAGGGAATTTTCTAGCATTTTATGGAAAATCGCCCCAAAACTTGAGCTTCATGTGTGATAACCTCAGCTTCTAAATCCTCTGTTATCATCTTTTATGCCTTTAAGTTAAAAAACATATTGATTACATGTTGCATCCATTCCACTAGAAATTCATTGCAGAATCACTGGTGGTCTGTACGTCCTGCTGTTTATTTGTAGGATGCACATTTCCAATCTCTGTTTTTTTTTGTTCTATAACTTATATGGCCATTATTTTACCAGTTGCACAGTCTGTTGGGGTTGTTGTGGTGCTAATAGGCTTTACTGGGCGCCAACCTCCTCTCTACATCACAATAAAAAAAAGTCAAGTATAATTTAGAATTTGCTGCACAAAAACTGTGGATCTAATCTCTCTCCGATATTTCTCATCCTTGGATTTCTTTTCTGTTTTTAAAGATTTTTTCCCAAAGTATCACATTTTATTAGATAGCAGATTGAAAAACAATTGAATTTAGCTTTCCCGCTGTGTTTATTATAATGTTTAAGACTCTTTCAAAATTACATGAATTTGGTGCGACAAGATGAGAATAAATATAGGCTTTTGCGAAAAAAAAATATTTTTCCATTTCAGTTTTTATTTTAAAATTTATTCTGTATGGGAGATTAGCATAAAAAAAATAGAAGCACAATGGGCTCAGAACAGATAGAGACAGTGACAAAACAAATAAAGACCAAAATGAGACATGTCTGTGTTTATTTTAGAATCCAGAAAAGGAAAAGCCTTTAGCATTTTACACGGGAAGAAAAAGGAAATAATTCCTGCTTGGCTGAGCACTAACCGAACCGCTATTAGTCTAAACTGCACCTGGACTTCTCTAAAGGCCTCCATAAACATTGGATGAACATTGTCTGAATCCACCAATTTCAGTAGACAACTGTCCATAAGTGTCCAAATCACTTTGTTCTTCAGGGAGATAAACCACCGCCAGATGTTTTTGCCAGTGGCTTATTGTCTTCTTCTCATTAGGACACATTCATACGATCTGATTGAGCATGTGTTTTTGCTGGTTGGAAGAGATAAACGTCTAAGATATATGGGCACCTGATGATGCATTTATACATATTTGTGTAATAGGCAGTGATTCACGGATCGTCTGGTGGTCTCCCAATCTGAACTTAACCTCTTGTTACCTTCAGTGGGTACAGGGTCCCAATTCATACACTTATTGGATGCTGTTAAGGCCCTTGTCGATTGGAATTTCCTTGTAAAAGTTTATGGTTGGCAAGTTTGATATAAAGTGTGTAGTGTTTTCATTGCCCTTTCTGTTAAAAATCAGCAATGTGTATGTTGTTTGTGCATTAAAATCCTTACCGATTGATGTCTTCTGCCGTTTCCAGCGCTGCTCTGGTTCTCTCCTGCATCATGTGACAGTAGAGTTGCCTAGTTGGCTCACACAGCATTTCTGGGTGGACCAAATGTCATTTTCTCATTAAAGTTCATGGGTCTCAGAATGTAGATTGCATAGATTTATGTTAAGCCAAGGAACTTAGGGTCTGTGGTGTGAGCTCTCAAGAAAGAGCAGCGGTCACATGATGCTGGTGAGGAAGGGAGCAGCGCTAGAAAGGGCAGAAGAAAGCGACCGGTAAGTATTCTAATGCTCACACTACAGATGCCTTACTGATTACTAAAAATAGAGGACAATAAGAAATTGCTGGAATGATCCTTTAAGATTAATCCTGGTCAAGGGTCAAAGGTGACAAGGACATCTCTATTTTTCTCTCACTCATGGGACTCATCAGAGGAGCACTCTGGCAGTTTTGTTTGTATTTTACTAACTTTATATGGTTATCTGAAATATGTCATCTTCAGTAATGTGTACTGCTATCGAGCTCACTTTGTGAAGTGGACCCAATAAGCCCCAGGTCCAGGTGGGTACTCAGTTCCCGGGTGTCGGTGTAGCTGGCAGGTTGGCACATGGGGAATAAGGATGTGGTACGCTCAGGAATAGGGGGAGCAGCTGGACGGATGTAGTGAAAACAGCAAGGAATAGAAGTATGTTAGCATGTTGTGTAGAGGAGGTGGAGTACACCAGAAAAAGTCTTGAAATAGAATCCGTAGACTCACGTTGATGTCCTATAGGATCGTAGATCATAGAGGTAGCATCACTGAGCCAACCTGTAAAACTCAATGTGGAGCTCAACTAAGGGCAGTGGACTCGGGTGAAGGAAGCCAAGCCAGGGATACCAGGCAAAGGTGTAGAACAAATACAGTGTGACTTTTGGAAGAGTGGTCTCTCTGCCATGAATGGGAAACTTTATTTTTTTTTCTGTTTATTCAATAAAGAAATTTGACAGCATGAGATTATTGAATTGGAATACACATTAATTTATCGAATTGAGGTTGAGTAATGTTTATAATATTGTACGATGGTTGGAAAATGATATATTTTCAAGGAGGAAGTCTACTGGAGTTTCCTCTGTCCACCTTATTTCACAAGATGTTGGGCAAAGTTTTAAAAAACTTATGAAGTATAATGGGTCACTTGCTGTAAGATTTACCTTGTTGGGGGTATAAGGACTAAATTTGTTGGGTGATATTTTGGATAAAAGGAGGTTATTGTATATATTTCAATTATTTTAGCTGGACACTTTAAAATAATATGGGTCTATCAGTAGGAAATATTGTTTTAGGGAAAGTTTTTCTTTGCAGGAATATGGGATTCACTTAAAAAAATGCAAAACAAGTATAACATTTAGCTTTAAATGTAAATGAGAGAAGAAATGGGAAAAAAACGAGCATGGACAATGGATGACAATGGACGTATGTATAAGTAAGTCAATTTGAGCTGTAGAAATTATCGGCATTAAACCACTTATATGTTTCTGCATCAACTATATTTCTTCATTTCTGATTATTGTGTGAAGTATGGGGTGATGGATGGAACAGGAATAGTAAGACTTGGATCTGCCCTAAACTTATCACATTCTTGTTAGATGTCATTGAATATTTGTCTAGAATGTACAGTATGTAATTAGTTTATTGGTAAATCTGTCATTATTGAAGCTGGAAAAAGGAAAAGAACCTGACTGATTGGTAAACTATTATTCTTGATATATTCGATGTCCGATAAATGACCTTCCATAAAACAAGAGGTTACTTATTCTTCTAAAGCTTTCCCGATTGATTATATTTCAGACAGATCAATAGTTACTATGAATAATTAGAAAAGGATGAGTAAAGTCTGCTGTGGCTTCCATAAATTGGGTTTCTCATACACATTGGATTTATGTTGCTAGATTCCGTTGATAATCAAAGGCTAGGTTCATACATTGTGTTTTTGTTCCGGTTTTTTTTCTGCAGTCAAAACCTTCTCTCTTGGCACTAAAGAAGCTGCTTAGAAAAAGCAGGTTTTCAGTAAAAAAAAAAAAGCAAATGTGTCCATGAGATTTCTGGAATCTCATTACTTTTGCTGGTACTGTAAAAAGCATCTTTTAATTTGCATAAAGAAAAGCTGCAAAAGCGCGACATGTGAACACAGCCTAAGGCTCTGTTCGGATGTGCCATATGGCTTCCATCTATAATAAGATGGATCACATTGAATTATAATGCAAGTTGTGTTATTCTTGCAATAGAAAGGGGCACAATTACATATACAAGTCCTGAAATTAACCCCAAATGGCAATGTGAACATAGCCTCATATGTATGGGGGGTCTCTGGATTGTCCCGCAATGACTTAATCGCTTGGCTGAGCATGCTTGTTTATAAGGATATCAGTAAAGGTGTCTTTTGTTGGATATATTCCATATGTGTATGGCTGGACTTAGGTTGAGGGAGTTTGTCAGATGTAGCAAAGCTAAAGTGCAAATATACAGTTGTTGGCGGCCATATAACATTTTAAGAAATACTTATCTAAGATATATATGACAATCTGTTCTCCAGAGGTGTGACGGATACCAAGCGCAGAAGTGAAGAAGACCAGCTACTATGGAACTATATAGGAAGCCAGACTAGGGTAGTGTGGATCATCTCTATGTAATACTTCATATTCCCACAGGAGGCAGGAACATTTCCTCTCAGTACTAATAGCTGTTCATTGGGGATTGAGCCTCATGTGAGAAAAGGATTATCTTGAGAAGACAACGCTCTTAAACTTAAGTCCGAGAGTCACGTTGTCGTCATCCGAGAAAATCGGATCAGAGTTTGATCAGAAAGTGATCTGATTTTCTTGGATGTGGAAAATTAAAAAATCTGTATCATCTCCTTTCAATGTGTCCGTGAAAATCGTACCACACCCGGATGTCATTAGAGTGAGGTCAGATGTTTTCAACAGACCCATAGTCATGAATGGCAGAGTACGTTCCGTATCGGAGGCAGCTCATGCCTGCTGCAATCTTTTCCTCAGTCCAAGTCAACTGGACATATGCATGGCACCATGAAAATGTATTATGAAAATGACAGCATAAGTTAGATTATTACAGTCATGTGCATCTGCCCTCACTGGTGCCTTCAACTTTGTACCCATTGCCTGCTCCTACTTGCAGTGGCGTAACATGTTGGTCAGATGTATGGACCCTTGTAGCGTGCTCAATCCTATAAGGACATACCTGTTGCCCTCCCTCCCCGATTATGTAGTAATGTCCCCCATCTTGTACTAATGTCCTGCATTCTGTGCCCCTTCCATGTGTATATGTTCCCCATCCTGGCATATATGTCTCCTCATCTTAGCCCCATCCTGGTATATATGTCCCCCATCCTGGCCCAATCTGGTATATATGTCCCAAATCCTGGGCCCATACTGATATATATGTCCCCCATCCTGTGCCCATCCTGGTATATACAGCTCTGGCAAAAATTAAGAGACCACTTTCAATTGTTTAGTTTGTCTGATTTTTCTCTTTATAGGTATATTTTTGAGTAAAATGTAAATTGTTGTTTTAGTCTACAAACTTCTGACAATATGTCACCGAATTTCCAAGCAATAAATGCATTTTTTTTTCTGACAAAGAAAAATAGTCAAAATTAAAAAAAAAAAAGTGCTTTCAGACCTCAAATAATGCAAAGAAAATAAGTTCATAATCATTTAGAAACAACAATACTAATGTTTTAACTCGGAAAGAGTTCAGAAATCAATATTTTGTGGAATAACCATGATTTTTAAAAACAGCTTTCATGCGTCTTGTCATGCTTGCCACCAGTCTTTCACACTGCTTCTGGCGCAAAAATGTAAGCAGTTCTTCTTTGTTTGATGGCTTGTGACTATCCATCATCCTCTTGATCACCTTCCAGAGGTTTTCAATGGGGTTCAGGTCTGGAGAATGGGCTGCCCATGACAGGGTTTTGATGTGGTGGTCTCTTAATTTTTGCCAGAGCTGCATGTCCCCCATCCTGGGCCTATCCTGGTATATATGTACCCCATCCTGTGCCCATCCTGGTATATATGTCCCCCATCCTGTGCCCATCTGGGTATATATGTCCCCCATCCTGGGCCTATCCTGGTATATATGTCCCTCATCCTGGGCCTATCCTGGCATGTATGTCCCCCATTCTGACTCCATCCTGGCATATATGTCCCCCATTTGGCCCCATCCTGGCATATATTTCCCCCCATCCTGGCCTCGTCCTGGTATATATGTCCTCCATCCTGGGCCCCTTCCTGGTATAGCTTAGATATGCACTGGCATCAGCGGGCCCCTGCCCCCTCCTGCATGGTCTCAGTTTCACCCTCTGTGACCACAATCATTATGTTCCTGCCTGTTCGTAGTCAATCGAGGACATAAGCCGATGATGTGATTGGCGTTGGTACACCCCAGGAATGGTGAATATGCATGAAAAACGTATAACCATGCTTATGTTAGGGGGAAGAGGCTGCTTTCAATGGCAAATTCTATCGCACCATATGCGTATTTCATGTTGCCTCAGTGGCCACCTTGGCCTCCACTGGGTTGAATACATAAAGATGAGTGTATTGATTCATAAGCTTTATGATGCACGCTGAAAATTGATTCAAAATCCTTCCATTTGTGTGAAGTAGATACTCCGATCGATTCATTTACTCTGATTTTTATGAATTTACCAGCAGCATCAAAGCGGCTAATATAAATGCCGATAATTCTGAATATATCCAAATGCTATAAAATATTTGAAAAATATAAGAAGGCCACATCATCGGCACTCGCTGGGATGATACATGTGCAGTTTGTCCTAAATGTGACTGCAGCCAAGAGGAGATATCATTGAGCATGGCCAGGAATAAATATTAGAGATGGTTTAATTTATATTATAGCAGTTTATGGCTTTTACGTAGCTTTTCGGATGCTACAGATGTCACGTAAAGCTCATTATTTGGATTGTGCAAATGCTTAGTAAATTAAATGGCTCAGAAATCCTTAGAAAGATATACTGTATTGAGGAAAAGCATATTGGATGTAAATTAGGTCAAAAACTATCAAGTGGAAAATTATTGTATTGATATTTGTGCAGCTGCACTACACTGTTATCTACCGATCCGTAATATGGTGACTGGATCCTATTATGGGCACACATGGTGCATTACATAAAATTGTGGCATCAGGTGTTGTAGTATGCAGGTGTTCTCCCCTGGAAGCTTCGCCATACGTAGAGGCAGCATGGCGGCAGACAGATTGCCCACAGGTCTGTAGGACCTCCATGTGCAGCATTGTGGGGTCTTGGCCTACTGGTTTGTCTTGTTCCTTAGTCCTTATGCATCTGCTAGACAATATCAAGCATAAAAAGACAGTAAAAATAAAAATCATAGCGTACTGTTCTGGAGACGCATTGCCTACCTCTAGGAGAACATTGCTGGTAGGAGAGCACACAAAGTGTCTGCTGGTTTCCAGTGTAGATCTGTAGGATCAGTGTACATAACCTCCGCAAACATGAGCTCCTACAAAGAGAATTGTGTCATTGCTATAGTATAAAGGTATTTTCTCTTAGAATCATTGCACCATACGGTGATAAACAGAGTGCCCATATCTCCTTAGTAAAGATATGTCAATTTCTCAAAATTAGTTTCGGGCAAATTTGTTCAAATCAGTTAGCGAATTTGATTAGGTCCAAATAAAATTTGGCCTAACTGACATTTCCTCAAAAGACGTTAATTTACAGCAAGGTTGATGGGAAGGGGTTAAAAAATAATAAAGCTTAGGCCACATTCACTCATCTGTTTGTCATGGTTCAAGACTGTCCGCGGGTCTCCTGCCGTTCACCTGATCTGCTGCCGCAGCTTCCTGCCTGGCCCTCTAATTGTATCCTCTGGTCTGTCCCTTCTTTTTTGGGAGATGACGCATGTCATCTCATGTTGTCACGTGGCGCGTGAAACAAGTCATTGATTCAACGTGATCACGTGGACACTCAGTCTCATGCTGTGCACCACAGAAAGTCTGGTGAGCACCATGAAATCGAAGAGTGACCGGAGGGAGTGAGTGGAAGACTCAACTGCGACAGTAGGACAAGTGAGAATAAGCTTTAATTAATTTTTAGCCATTTCCCAGTCCTACAAAAAATTCCTTCAGAATGATGTCCAACTGGCCACCATTTTGCTGTATTTGTTCAACTGAATCCCAAGGCATTTGGACTCTGAGGAATTCAAATTTTTGGAAATGAATTTGCTCATCTTTTGGTTCCCATATACTGACTCATATGGTATGAGTGTCACCATATTTGGTTTCAGGATGTGAGAATGTCCCATATATAAAGCTGGAAGTTTTGTTTGTGTTTGTGATGAAATAATTTAGAGCTGACATCATATCTGATCCTGTTACACATATAATCCATATAAACCTCTATGATGTGACCCCAGCTGTTAAAGGCAGATTATTATGAATTCTGGTCACTTTGTGAGCTGTGCTAATCACATGGATGTTAACACAAGCACACTCTTATTTCTTGTGATAGGCACCACATCACTACCCGCGAGGTCGTATGTATCAGGTAGGGTCATGTTAACGTCTTTCCTCCTTCCACATTCTGCTGAGTAAACTTTAGGAATAAGTTACGCCGGAGGAGCATTTACCTATAATAATAAACAGATTGTAGGGGATTTCATGTCTGTTTAAAGAAATACTAAACCTAGAAATGAACGATTAACCTTAACAATAGGAAAGATGTGTATCAACCACTGAGGACTCTCAAGTCTAAATATTTTTCTAACCTTAACAAGGAATCTAGATGCCTGGCTGTATATTCAGCCTGATTCTGGAACAGTCAGTCATGTAGAAATCCTGCAGACAAAAAGGATTAATCTCCCTCTGATTAGTTTCTTCTGATAGATATCTGAAGCCCCAACCTTAATGTTAGGATCATTGGTTGAGGTGGATTCTCAAAGCCCAAGGTCCCGCTGGTCACAGGGACCACGGGCATCGGTGCATCAGGCAGTTGAGGCACATGGGAATCAGGTTGCAAAGGTACTGAAGATCATAGACAGGTAGCAGAGGTCCAGTAGACTGCAGACATGTAGCCGATGTCCTGAGACTGCAGATAGCAGAAGTCATGGAAGACCGGGAACAGGTAGCAGCAGTGTAGAAGACTGCAGACAGGTTGTTGAGGTCCAGTAGACCCCAGACATGTAGCAGAGGTCCAGTAGACTACAGGCTAGTAGTAGATGTCCGGAGACCGCAGACAGCAGAAGTTATGGAAAACCAGAAACAGGTTGCAGTGGTCTATAAGACTGCAGATAGGCAGTAGAGGTCCAGTAGACCCCAGACAGGTAGCAGAGGTCCTAGCTATTGCAAACAGCAGAGATCCTGGAAGACAGTGAACAGGTTACAGTTGTCCAGAAGACTGCAGACAGGTAATAAAGGTCCAGTAGACCCTAGACAGGTAGCAGAGGTCCTGGATATTGCACATAGTAGAGGTTCGAGAAGACTGGGAACATGTAGCAGAGGTCCTGAAGACTATAGACAGGTAGCCGAGGTCCTGGAAACCTCAAACAGGTACTGAGCAGGTCCTGAAGACTGCAGAGAGGTAGCAGGGGTCCTGGAAACTGCAGACATGTGCTGAGCAAGTCGTGGTGCACAGACAAACTAAGACACACAGGTATGTGTTTTGGGAAGCCTTATGTAGGCCAAGGTAGATGAACACATGGGAGCACGCTGGGCTACTTGCAAGGCCTGATATGGAGCACAAGAAAGTTTAGAGGACCGGAATGAAGGGAGGAGAGCACGGACCTGGGACAGTTGTGTAACACTATTGTTGAGGCCATGTATTCTGTAATTCTACTGCAGACAGGACAAAGGGGAGAGGTTCCTGATGCAGCCAGTTGTCTTACAGCCAGACACAAGACAGTGCGGAGGACGAATGGGTGACATTGGGAAGCTCCTGACATACAGAAGATTTCTTTACATATTTTTAAGTTGTAATTGCAATATGAGACAACACAGGATCAAAGAAAAGGAGAGTAAGGGAGGAATTGCTGGTATATATTTTTCTTTAATGGTTTGTGTATTTTTTGTGTTTAGTTTTCTGTTAGCACCTGCTGAGTATATTCCTTGTGTATATTTCTCACATGATAATTCCTATATCGTCACCTATTCCCAATATGCAAGACAATATTTTCTCGGGGCAACTTGATATTACAGCAGTTGTGTAGCCAATATATCTGTTTGTGATGCTGAGTTATTGAGTGGAAAGGCTTCAATATGTAAAAGGAATAGAGCCTGATTAATAGATTCAGGCTGCAATTGCAAAACGTCATCCCTGCCACCACCACTGCCTGGACAATCTTACCATAGACACAAAATGTCACATGAGAAAAATAAGACAATCTGACAAGGCATTTTTTTTATTAATATGTAATTTCTTTTCTTGGCAATATTGATAAAGTTTTAATTAAATTATTATTTGTATATATAAAGTAGCAGTTTACTATTATCCTATCTAGGCGGACTTCTTACAACATTCAATCGGCCTATTGCTAGCCACCTTGACTCACAAGTTGTTAGCTCAGGAAAAAGTTCATGTGTTTTCTTTCAGAGGGTGGACAAAGCTGCATATCTTTGGGGAGAACAAAAGGATTGGGCATATCATTTAAATATGCCCAACCCTGATCTCTTCAACATCATCTGTTGGGGAATAACTAGTGTGTTGTTCCCCAAATACATTAGATGGTTGTCTGGTTTCTGCAAACTCAGTGGATTTGACCAATTTAGATTATTTGACCTGTTGAACTATCAAAACATCTTAAAGGGTATCTGTCATCAGGTTTTTGCTACCCTATCTGAAAGCAGCATGAAGAGAAAGGAAGAGACTCTGATTCCAGTGATGTGTCACTTACAGGGCTGCTTGCTTTAGTTTTTATAAAATCACAGTTTTATCTGTTGTAGATCTAGCAGTTCTCTGAATGCTGAACTCTATATTACCCCGCCCACATCACTGATTGGCTGCTTTTTGTCTACACTGTGCATAAGCTGAAAGCTGCCAATCAGTGGTGTGGCGGGGTTATACAGTGCCCATGAATACGAAGGACTACCTGACATCAGGTTTAGTAGTCCTCTAGTGATAATTTCCTGCTGATAAAACAGTGATTTTATCAAAAGTATACTAAGTAGCAAAGTAAGTGATACATCGCTGGAATCAGGGACTCTGCCTCTACATCATGCTGCTCTCAGATAGGCAGAGCTACAGGGTAAAGGATAGGTGGAGACAGCAGCAGTCTGAGCCTCTGAGACATCAGATAGCCTCTAAACCACCTCAGATTGCCACTATACTATGCCGTGGCGCCAAGCGTCAGTCACTGGTCCTAGCTGTGTCTCAATACTACAGATCATACAAGATGCCAGTACTAAAACTGGGAAATAATTGTTACTTATAGTTCCCTGCCATTTTATTTATTATTTCACAATAAAATGTTCCTTATAAAATAAACCATAAAAATAACCCTTAAAACATTTCTTTAAAGTAAAAAAAGCTTCAAATTTTAAGTGAACGAAAAGTCTTGTGAACACCAACCAACGATCATTATTTTCATTTCTCTATGGAATAAATATGTTCAGTCTAAAGAAGTCGGAAAAACTCATCATTAACAACCACTGAAGATATTTTTCCATCCTTTACATGTGATGTTCTTCTCATTACTGAGCTGCTTCGTAGAGCGGCCCGCACCGGTCGCGCTCCCATCCGAGTTTCCTCGTGGGGGTATAACTATAAGGATTTCTTGCAGACATCAGTCACTTTATTTTTAAATACATATCGTAAATGATAGAAATGTGTTATATGTGACGACATGCGGAAAAGTGCAATATTCACATTTAGCATGTTATGTCCTGGTGACACAAGAGGCTGTGAATTAATAGGCAACTCACATCAGGGGTGAACTGAAACACAGTTTTGGCAGCACGTATCAGCTGACAGGTCCCTTTTAATAACTAATAACAAAAACCCACTTATCCCCCTCTCTCTATGTCAAAGACATGCACATTCCTACACAATCTATTATAGAAACGGGCATAATAATTGCTGGGTCCCTGCACCGCGATACATGACACCGGCCAATCAGAGGCTGGTAGCTGACGTTGGCATGCTAGTCACAGGTAGTGACATCATGCATAGTCCATAGCAGGCACGCCGTAGTAAACTGCTGACCTCTAATAGATGAGGACACCAGATGTGTTAGAGAACAGTTTTAGAACAGGGAATATTATTGCTGGATTGGCCCAGAAGGGAGGACATTATACCAGGAAGGGGACTGGATGGGGACATTATATCAGGAGGAGGGATATTATACCAGGAAAGGGCCCAGGATGGGGGACATTATTACTCAAAAGGGCTCACAGGATGAGGGATATTATTATTCGAAAGGGCTCACAGGATTGTGGACATTATATCAGGAACGGGCAAGAATGGGGACATTATTACAGAAAAGGGCTAAAGATGGGAAACATAACAAGAAGGAAGAAAAGATAGGACACATCATTATTAGAAGGAGCTCAGGATGGAGGGCATATTTTATTGTCACGGGCACAGGATGGGGGACATTACACCAGGATGAGGGACATTATTCGTGGAAGAGCCCATGATGCGGAACATTATACCAGGAAGGGGCTTAGGATTGTGGACATTATACCAGGAATTGGCCCAAAATGCAGGACATTATACCAGAAAGGTGCCAGGATGGGGACATTATTACAGGAAAGAGCTTAAGATGGAGAACATTATAACAAGACGGGAGCAAGGATGGGATACACTATTACAAGAAGGGGCTCAAGATGGAGGGCATATTTTACTGAAACAGGCCCAGGATGGGGAACATTACACCATGGTGAGGGATATTTTTAGTAAAAGGGGGTCAGGATGTGGGCCATTATACAAGGAAGGGGCCTAGGATTGTGGACATTATACCAGGAAGGGGCCCAGGATGCTAGACATTATTATTGGATGGAGTCCAGGATGGGGAAAATTCCTACTGAAAGGAGCACAGGATGAAGAAATTATTACCGCCAGGAACCCCAGATGAAAGACTTTTTACCAGGAAGGGGCCCAGGATGGGTGACTTTAATACAGGATGAGGGATATTATTACTTGATGGGGTGATGGGGCAACACATATGTCTATATAGGATCTAGAAAGCTACACACCCATACATCTGACCAACATGCAGATGGGTGCTCGGCTCCTTATTTTTGCATCGAGGCCCATCAGACTCTAGTTAAGCCACTGTTTAGAAATATTTGTGAAAATATTTCTCCATAATCCCAAATATCTTTAGGTTTGATATGCCAGGCTGTTCTCTTCTCTGATAAAAGTGGGACAGAAGTTGACATTAGTCTGACAAATCGCACATCTAGTGAGATGTCTCTAGTATCTTACCTGCTCTAATGTCCGCTCATCTGCATCATTGCCCCAAATGGCTTGTATGTGCTGCATCACGTCTCACAGCCCAAATCTCATTTGTTAAGAAATTAGGTTTTAATTGCTTCCGTGCAGAAAAAGTAACCCCTGAAAGCATTATTTGTTCTCTTATTTTTTGCAAATCGGAATAAAAGTGAGGTTGATAATTTGAGATTGCATTAAACATTCCGGGCCGTATCCTCTGCCAAGAACGGTCCCGTTTCAATAAAGGATTTGGGTGAGATCACAGCTCCGTGCGCTCAGTACAGTTATTAGAGGTACAAAGCACGTTGGGTTTGATCTCTTAATTTCATTGGTAAAATGTCTTAACGGGAATCTGTCACCCCATTTTCGCCCTATGAGATAGGGCCACCGCCATCAGGGGCTTATCTACAGCATTCTGTAATGCTGTAGATAAGCCCCCGATGTTACCTGAAAGTGAAGAAAAACGAGTTATAAAATACTCACCCAGGGGCGTTCCGCCGTCCGTTCGGGTCAGATGGGCATCGCGGTCAAGTCCGGGGCCTCCCATCTTGTGACGAAGCCGGCGTGTTCTTTCTGTCCCGTCGGGGCTCCTGCGCAGGCGAACTGCTCTGCCCTGGTGAGGGCAGAGCAGAATACTACAGTGCGCAGGCGCCAGACCTCTCTGACCATTCCCGGCGCCTGCGCACTGTAGCACTCTGCTCTGCCCTCACCAGGGCAGAGCAGTTCGCCTGCGCAGGAGCCGCGACGTGACCGAAAGAACACGCCGGCTTCGTCACAAGATGGGAGGCCCCGGACTTGACCGCGATGCCCATCTGACCCGAACGGACGGCGGAACGCCCCTGGGTGAGTATAATATAACTCGTTTTTCTTCACTTTCAGGTAACATCAGGGGCTTATCTACAGCATTCCAGAATGCTGTAGATAAGCCCCTGATGGCGGTGGCCCTATCTCATAGGGCAAAAATGGGGTGACAGATTCCCTTTAAAGGTAAAAAGTGCCATTCACGTGAGGTCACCGTCCCTCTGTATGTACAATGCCGCATTATTTAGTTGTGGGCTATAATGTTTCCACCCATGGAATTATTAGTGGAAGAGCAGGGAGCAGTAATTGCAAATAACTCATTACCGCCCTCACATCGCTGTGTCCATCATCTGCAAGGGTTCATACATTACCAACATAATTACATTTTTTTTTTGGCAATTATGATTCTTAATGCAGCAAAATGATTTGATGAGGTACAAGGCAGGAAACCTGATGGTTTGTAATTATAATATTAATTCATGTTAATTATTCTGAAAAAGACAAATGGATACATTTATAATATTTTTGTGTCTACTGACAACGTTCACTCACGTTACTGGTAGTGGAAACATCGGCCGAGGCGCTGCAATCATCTCTTCATTAGTAAAAAATACAAACATTTTGTATGATCCCTGGTCCATGCGGTCTTGAGCCGCATTATAGAATGCTCTAGATAAGCCCTGAAAGGCGGTGGCCGTAACTCATATCGGCCAAACCTGGTGACAGGTTCCCTTTAAGTACAGAATCAAAGCTTTTCTGCAGTAAAAAAAAAATATCAAATCTGCAACAAGAATAGGTAGAGAAAGCACAATAATTAGAGAAGATTGTTATTACGTATTTCGATGGGGACACCTGCAGAAAAATGCAGCATTTATGCTACGTGTGAACATGGCCTGAGGTCTTGTTCGCAGTAGCAATTGCACTGGGTTTTTTTTGTCTCGATTTTCCAAAATTGCAGTAAAATATGGTGATTTTTACCTTGATTGTGGAAAATTGCTGCAATAATTGCAACGCACTGACATTGTGTAAAGCTAGCCTAAACGATTATTCACAAAATGAAAAGCAATCACCTATCTAAGGTGATAACAAGTTTATAGCTTCCAATTGCTCGGACCTGCACCAGTCCTGAATATAGGGCTCTGAGATGCCCGGTTGGAATGGATCTGTGGCTCCAACACTTCATTCCTTCTACCAGGGATAGAGCAGTACAGTCCTCACCTTTCTCTGAGCAGTAACATATACTGTAGGATGAATAAGGTCTCCAGTGGATGACCGTGTTATCGGTCCGATTGCATCTGATGAAACATCGGCCCGCACTCAGACCAATATTATTCTATGGGTCCATGTACATGTCCGATATTTTCCTCAGACAGAGACAGTCCAAGGAAAAAAATCGCTGCATGCCTGAGTTTGATTTGATATTCGATATTGAGATCACGCTCAACCATGCAAGTCAGTGAGTCCGTGCAAAACATTGGACTGCACTCGAATGACATCTGAAGGCAGTCCAATTTCCGCACAGTGAATGGAGAAGATGGAGAAATCTTCTCCTCATCCAAGAGAATCGGATCACACTATGATCACTCTCTTATCTAACTCTGATGAAAGTGCGGCTTAAATAATCGACCCGATTTTCTCGGATGAGAAAAGATTGGACATTTCAGAGTCCCACTCTCGGGATCAATAGGGATCTATTTGTTGAACCCCACTGATTTATAAGTGATCACCTATCCTCTGACACATTTCAACTAAACAACATCCACTTTCTAAATAAAAAATTGCAAATGGCATAAAAATTTTGAAAATAAGTTGCCAAATAGACATGCACCAAAAAAAAAGTGCCTTTTTTCGGCCAATAGGAGGCCACAAGAAGCCCAAACAATCACGCCCCGATTCATAGGAAACACTGCAGAAATGGATTGTGCGGATTCTGACTTTTTCAATGTTTTCTTGTGCCAGTTACGTTTCCGAGCTACGTGTCTCACATACATTAAGGCAAGCGGAGGGGAAGTGGAGCATAACCCAGCAGGAAGCCTCTGCCACCACTGTCATTGTCTGGTGCCTGTGTGCTCAGAAATCCTTAATATCACCAGAGGACAACTACACAAAGAAAAACACACTAATTAGAATTGTTTTCTTCAGCACAACATCTAAATTATTGTGAAATTAGTAGCTAGTGGGTTTCTGAAACATAAAAGGAATAGGAGGCCATTCCGAGGAGCCACTGGTGGTTTATGGCTGTGATGAAGGTGGCGGGCTCCGGCAGGGATATAGTAATTATAGAGTATGACTATGTTATAACTTTACACCTAGTTCTCCAACATGGTAAAGATTAATAATAGTCTTATAAATAATAAATAAATAAGATTAGTTACCAACGAGAAAATGTTTCTGTTGTGCGTCCACATGTAAAATGCAGCCGGTTATACTGTATCTACCGGTATGTAACTTATACATTTGTGTCTATTTGGAGAGACTTAATATAATCTAAATACTTTACAACATTCAATCATTCATTTATACTTTTTTTCCATTTTCCACTATTTGTAAAATCTTTGCTTGGCGTTAGTTAACAGACACATGGCTAATAACCTAACATGTTCATGCCCAGATGACACAGTTTGGTACAAAGGAGAGCTCTGTCACGAGATTTCACAATGTAGGGGTATATGGTAATTAATAGATCTCTTTGACCTGTCAAGGCTGGTGTACTTACTTTGAAAAATCAATGTTATTACACTGTAACCTCAGGAAATGACAGAAGGTCCGCGGTCTGCAAACAATGTCCGATGAGGAACGGTTAGAGGATCTAGGAATGTTAAGCTTGCAAAAGAGAAGACTTAATAGCAGTCTACCAATATCTGAAGGGCTGTCACAGTGTAGAGGGATCATCATTATTCTCATTTGCACATGGAAACACGAGAAAAATGAAACTGAAAGGGAGAAGATACAGATTAGATATTAGAAAAAACTTTTTGACAATGAGGGTGCAATGAGTGGAACAGGCTGCCACGAGAGGTGGTGAGTTCTCCTTCAATGGAAGTCTTCAAAGAGGCTGGACAGACATCTGTCTGAGATGGGTTAGTGAATTCTGCATTGAGTAGGGGGTTGGACACGATGACCCAGGAGGTCCCTTCCTACTCTAACATTCTATAATAATAATTATCTCTTTATTTATATAGCACCAACATATTCCGCAGCGCTTTACAGTTTTTGCACACATTATCCTATGATTATATGACTTTATAACTATCCGTTAAATTGTCCCTGTGTGACCCGTCTGCCCTGCTCTCAAGTCTCCCCTGCATCCCCT
>VIAB01000108.1:315118-329402 GCA_009801035.1 Oophaga pumilio
CTAAAGCTCCAGTGCAGAACTATGTGTCTCTTGGGTTACAGACTTAACCAATCTACTACATATTAGAAAGAACGAGGGGACAGACAGAAGAAAATGTGACTGCAGAGACAGGAGAAATCTCAGTCTGCAAAACAGCCGCTGAATCAAGAAATAAAATCTTTACTACAGAATATTTTTTTTAACCTGCATTGGAACAGTAAGAACAAAATTGACTGCAAATGTTTTCATCCTGTAACTGATATTCGCTGGCCAATTTATGCTTCAGTTTTATGTATAAGGTCTTCATCTTATCGCTATACAGTTACATCTCCATTTCTTGTATCTGTAAGGATGAGTCTAGCATATAGCACTTATGAATAAATCATCTGTCCCTGCAAGGGACCTTATTAATTTTTAGTCTATGAAAATGTCACTGGGTCACTTTGATAAATGTATGCATTTGATGCAGCTTAAAATATTATTTATTAACATGCACTTTATGCAAATACGCGGCTGTTAATGAAGTTAAGCCTATACAGGTTACAGAAGATGAGGACTAAAGTCTAATATGAAGCAACAAATGAGTCTGAAGCTGTTTAAATGCTATTAGAATAAAGAAAGTGTGAGAGTCCTATTGTTCCTTGCTCACACAGTATAGTTGTAGGAAGAACTGTCAGTCACTGTGATAGGGCAGAGACAGTCTTTCTCTATGAGTCTTGGCTGTGTTTAAAGATCTCCTACCTCTTTCCGTAAATATGTAATTTTTATATGCTGCAAATGCGACTGTTTTCCTTAACCCGGCAATGTTCTTCTTTTGTTCCTGTGCCTCTCTGTTCATGAGATATGGCCCCTTCTTCCCAGTATATGTCACGCTGTGACACTTTGGTAAGGAAGGGAGGCCTTATACTGTCTCTGGAACAGGGACCCTAACTTTCCCTTTCTCAGGGGTACTCTTGATGGCCTGAGTCTCTGACCTTAATATGCTCCTAACTATCCCCTCCCCCATGAGGTCTGGAACAGGTATGTTAGTGTAAAAACATGTAAGACAAACAGGGATAACAAAAAATGACTTACATGCAAAAACACTCACAAAGAATAGGGAGGAATGTAGGGAAAGATAGTATGGTACAAACCAAATGGGAATAGGATGATGGAGAAAGCATACACCCAAAGACTGCAGACAAGAATCTCCAGCAGCAATTACAAACTCCAACTTCAGCACACCAACTCCAGCAAGCCAGAAAGCAAAACTTTCACAGGCAGGGATGAGAAGGTCTGGCCAGGTTTTATAAAGAGCAGGACAGGAGCAGCTATGAGATGGAGCTGCATGTTTCTAACCAGCATACAAAGAGTCGTTAACCTCTTCAGTGCCAAAGGAAACTGTCCATTTAATATGAGGGACAAAGCACACAAGCTAAATGGAAGATTTGCGATTCCCAATGCGTATTAATGATCACCTAACTCTGGATCTCCCAGGAGAACGTGGCATACTCGTGACAGTGTATAAATCTAATCTTTTTAGCCATCTGGCCATGATACTCACGCCCACTTGGTTAAACATACTAGATTTACATCCAAGAAAAAGAGGCCATATCTCAGGAACGGAGAGGTGCAGGAACAAAAAATTACATATTTATGGGAAATAACAGGTTCTCTTTAAACAGCTTTCTATTAATAAATATAATGAATCAAATGATAGAAAACTATATATAAGTACATTATCTCGCCCTCTAACCTATACTGCCCTCATAGGAGACTTGATCAATTTGCTTGGAAAATGCAACGTGAATGTTTTCAGATGCTGCTGAAAAAGTCTCACTTCAAATTCACACTATTGAGTATTCCTGCTTATTTTAAGAGATCCTGAAATTCTCTTTTCATATGAAAGGACACCTGACAATACATTATTTATAGTGAATAGATTCTTTTTGTCATCTGTCATCTTGTATTGTCGACGTGCTGTCATTAAAATGAAGTACTCTATATTTTCACTAAATTGCAGATATTTCTGCATCTCTCTTGGTGATGTACACTCCATAACTATGGGCATATCCAGCAATGACCTCGGTGTAAGCCGCTTCTTTACTGCTGCCCCGTCCATCACTTAAATCAATATTTCTGGAAGACAGGACTTGATAACTGATATGGCCGAGTAACCTTTCCTACCGACACCGAAAGAAAGTTTTGTAACCCCTTTAAGCTTCTTGTACTTTTCCAAGGCTGACACAGCAGACGGTGAGTATGTTCAATCACCTCTTGGCTTTTAGATGATCTCTGTGGTCAGTATTTGATATTTAAAGAACATTTCATCATACAATGAAAGTAAATTGTAAGACTCTGAATTTTCCTTTTATGTGAAGTGTTCTAAAGCCTGAATATGGTTTTATCTTCAGCCGTAATGTCATAGTGCAGGAAGAGATGAAACGATTGATATAAAGATTTTGGGGGAAAGTTTCAGTATAACTTGTATTTTATTGATTTAAAAAGGAATTGTCTAAAGTTCTTGCAACGTGCTTGTAAAAACAAATAACTTTGCAATTTACTCTTTTATTAAAAATCCTTTCTGTTCTCAAGAATGGAGAGATTTTTAATTCTACAGTGTGCAGGTAGTTGCCTAAATTACTGGCCACTCTGAAGTCTCAGAGGGACCGGTTATGAAGGTAAGAAGAGTGCACCGTTAGCAGGTTCTATGCTTTTAAAGCCTCCAAAGCTGGACACTGGCGGACACAGATGGAAAAAGGTCCCTCTGTAAATACAGTAAATGGGCCCTTTGCAGTTCAATAATTCATCATATGCACAATTGCACCTGCTTCGGAGGTGATAGTGGCCCCTTTACCTCTCAGTCCCCCGTTGCACCAATGATATATCCGCTCCTGGATCTAACTAACCTAAAGTTAACCTAAACAGGTTAACTGCGCTCAGTTTGGACCAGCGGTGTGACCATAGCGCTGCCCCGAGCTGTCAATCTTCAGGAGCCCACCACCCCCAGGCAGCCAAGAAGCTGGGAAGCAGAGGAAAGGGGCACTCTAGAAGAAATATCATGAAACCACTCTTTTATATCACTGCTCTTTCCATGATTAGGAGTCCAGTAGAAGGTCCTATTTAGTGATCTTCAGGCTTCCCTCTATGAATACGCATACACAAGTAGTTGACGATGACTGCGTAGGACTGCCCACTGGATTGTTTCCTGAGCATGGAAAGACCAATAGTCTAATAAGATAAATTAGACGTTATACTAGACTTGTTCCCACAAATCATAATTCAGTCTGCTCACAGATGAGACAGTACGAATCATGGTCTACTAGAGTAGAAGAACCAAAATGCCGAAAGTCCCAAATTGTCTACATGTCAGATGCTAGTGGCCAATAAAATTGTTCATGCTGCACCAGTTTTCAAGAAAACAGTCTCCAACACAGATATGAACAGTGCCATAAGCCGGTCTTACACATTAAATGGCTGACGGACGAACAATTCTTTGGCCGGCATCTCTTACCCGGCTCTCCCATACACAGAAGCGCTAAGTCACACCTTGTTCTCCATGAGAAAACCACTGACAGACAAGTCCAATGGCGGCTTATGTCCAGGAGAACAAAGTGATGAGTAGTCCGAAATCGGACATGGCTGATCGACATCTCCCACATTGATCAGTTGACCGGCACCACCATACATATTGGACTGTTGGCTGAACCTGTTGATATCAGTACATTTGGCTGACATTAGTCTAACGAGTATGGGCTTATAAAGAAGGTTTTGTGCCTTTTTGAGTCTATTATTTTTTAGCTAGGGTTTAGATTGGGTTAAAAAATAATAAAAGCATAAAAAACATTGACAATACTGCCCGGATGTATTCATAGCGTGTAATATGGTATGTGAATGGTTAAGTGCAACTAGACATTTTTCTGTAAAAACACATTAATCTTTTCCCTATCCAAAGGAGAATAGGAAAAAAGTCGTCCAGATCAACCAGGAACATCAGTCAATATTCTGGACCAGTGATAACTTACTGTAGTGTATCAGTTGATTTGCCTGTAGCTGCCTCTGAATTTCATCAGCATCCATCAATAAGACAGCGGTTTTATGGAATATTGCTATATTGATTTAGAAAATGTATGAACAGTTGAGATTTGCTTTTTTTAACAATAAAATATTATTGTTTTTACAATAGCGGCCGTCATTTGTTTTCCTTCATTCTATGGTCGTTTTTCTTAAGTGTTAAAAAAGTAAAATAAGTTTTCATTCTGCTTGTAAAAAGTTTTAAAAGAAATCCAAAGTTTTGTGATTTGATAAAGGCTTTAAAAGTCTAAAGGGACCTTTGGTTTAGAAGACCTGTTTCTAAATCCCTTATTGAGACTAAAGAATAAATCTTTGACATTTTTTTGACACAGATACTAGATAATGCTACAATAGGGAATATTTCTGGGTCCATTGTTTTATATGGAGCCAATATGGCACAGACATGGAAACTGTTAAATATTGGTTCATCTTTATTCAGGGTATTAAGCTGATCAGAGTGCGGGTCTAAAAAGTGTCTTTTGCTCTGGTGGACCTGGGACATTCTTGGCTTACATGGACGCCAAGGATTTTAGTGAGGACTGTGTACAGTAATGCTTCATACCCCCTGAAGAGGCACTGCAAGTAAACTGAACAACTACTCTCAGATTGCTACATAGATCACAGCTGCTCTCTGAGGGTCCCAGATGATTAGCATATCATTGGCAGACCCTTCTAACGAACCTTTAAAAAAATCCCTTTAAATACAGGACAATGCGGCGTGTATGCGGTTTTGTTCTAGAATGTATATTAGCCATCAAGCACTTTATGAGACCCTCTTCAGGTAATAGCACTCATAGGGTCCCAAGTTTCTATAGGATTCTCCATTCAGTAGATAATTACATGCATTTGTTTTCTTTTGTTTATAGTTTTATGGTGGGGGTGGTGTTTTCAGGATGATGAGCAGCGTTAGCGTTCCACCAGACATAGTGTTTTGCTTTTAGCCCAAAAAGGTCTACTTTGCTCTCATCTGAGTAGAGCACCTTCTTCTACATTCTAGCTGTCTCTCCTACATGGTATGTGGAAGAAGGTGCTCTGGTCAAATGAGACCAAAGAAGAAATTTTTGGGCTAAATGCAAAACGCTAAGTGCAACAGAAAGCTAACACTGCGCATCACCCTGAATACACCATCCCCACAGTCAAACATGGTGGCAGCATCATGTTGTGGGAAGCTTTCTTCAGTAGCTACAGGGAAGCTGGTCAGAGTTGAAGAGAAGATGGATGTAGCTAACTAGAGGAAAATCTTTTATAGGCTGCAAAAGACATGAGACTGGAGTGTAGGTTCACCTTCCAGCAGGACAGCAATCAACACAGTTACACCAGTCTTGGCCAACTTCACCAAAGCGGATGGAGCTGGGACACATCATAAGTTGCACCACAAAAGTGCCATAAATCACCCTGCAAATGGACATACATCATCCCTTGGCAGAAGTAACATTTGGGCTACGGTCACACGTTCAGTATTTGGTCAGTATTTGACATCAGTATCTGTAATCCAAAACCAAGAGAGGAACAATCAGAGGAAAATTATAATAGAAACACGTCACCACTTCTGTATTTTTTACCCAATCCTAATTTTGACTTACAAATACTGATGTAAAATACTGACCAAATACTGATAGTGTGAATGTGGCCTTCTAGTGTGGCACACGTGAGTTGTCAGATGCACCACATTTTTTTAAAGGAGTGCGCCAATTAATAAATTTGGTGTATGTTACTCCAGTGAAATTTACATTAACACCGTCGAGCAAAATGAGAATCTTAGTGAATAGGCGCCAATGTGTTTTGGTTTCTGTGTTTTTTTGGGCTACAAAGAAAAAAAACACTACAAAGTGATCAAAAAAGGCAATACCTACAGCATGCTATAATTTTGACAAAAAAAGTCACAATCCTAAAAAAGGCAGATTAAATGAAAATTACCAAACATGAAAAAATGAAAAATTCTATGAAAAGTGAAAAAGTCATAAGAAAAAACGCATAAGATTTAGTAACACAAATATCTTATTCCTGCAGTGATGGGAAACATATCCTATAAAAGAAGCAGTGACACATATCTCTCACCTCACCCACTGGCAGAGATTAAAATAAAAACTCCATGTCTAATGAGCAGATTCTCATCAGTAGTTTAAATGATGGAATAATGGGTTCAGCCGCCCACATTGGTAGCATTGTTAATTAGGGCATTTACTATAATTGGATCTGTGATATCTAATTAATATATGTGCGGCTTCATCTTGCTTCACGTATGTAACACAATTCACAAATATTTTAGGAAAAGCTTCCTCACCTGTCAGATCTTACAGCAGAACCTTAGCAAATATATTCTCTGTTGCACTAAATCATTGAATAGTAATTATTGGCAAAATATTTGTCATTGTATAAGTGAAGGTGGCCATCCGGTATTTTATTACAGCTCACCTTGAAGCCACCAACAAGACAACAGACCATAGTATTTCTGCAAAAGCAAAGACTGGAAAGTTCAGGTGTTATTTTGTAGCTGGATACTTTGCGGATGGACTTCAAGTCGAATTTACTGATCCCCATGAATTCAAAGAATTTCCAATTTGATTTGTGAGGATCTCAAAGAAAAAAATTGCCCAGTGCCGTTTCACAAGCTGCGGACTCAGAGAACGGGCTAATGCCGTCAGGGGCGGCCGGAGGGGTCTCCTCAACATGCTTTGCTACTATTTCATCAAATGGTCTAGCGCAGCAAATCACAGTCACTATCAAAGATGAGGGTCGGCCAAGCGGCGCCATTTTTGGATTTTACAGTTTAATGATAGAAGGTCAGAGCGCAGTGCATTCCACATAGGGATAGAAAGGGTCCAAATCCGATTCTGGTGCAGTACTGCAATGCGGATTTATTCGCTGTGGATCACATTTTTGAGTAAAATTTTACAAAGAAGGTGAATTTGAATTTGAAAAGATCTGCCCATCGCTAGTGTCAGCAATACACATGGTTTCTACAGCGTGGAAATATGAGATTTTGGGGCTTTGTATCTCTTTAATAATGATGATGATTGGGGTGCTGTAGTCGTGTTATTATTCTTTCCTTGTGGGTTGCTGTTGCGTGCATCATTCAGCATGGGGAGGCGGCGCAAAGTGCTTGGTGCCAGCTAGTGCCAAGATGGCACTCTGCTTACATGGAGTATTAACATTATCAAGCAAAGTGATCACGTTGATCAATGTGGAGAATGAAAGCAGTTTATATGGCCATTGTACATCTACTTTCTAATTTCTATTTATTTAGTTTTTTAGACTTCCCATTTTTAAAGGGGACCTGTCATGGGATTCATGAATTTAATTCCCTCTTTACAAACATCCGTTTTACTCTAAAAAGGCTTTGATGGTTCAGAGTAAAAGCAGTTCAAAATGGGAGTCAGGGACAAGATGACTAGGAAGACTAGCCACAGAGGTAGGTCCCTGACAACTTCTCGATCTAATTTGCTTTATTGTCAGGTCTTTTCCACTTCCAAGCATGTTTTCTATGAAAATTCACAGAGTTGAGGCTCATGCACATGACTGTATTTTTGGTCCGAGTGAGATCTGACAAAATATCTGATCGCACACGTACCAATGTTATTCTATGGGGCCTTCTCCATGTCAGACTTTTTCCTTGTGCCGGTCCAAGGAGAAAAAATCACTAGATGCCCAAGTGTGATTCGATATTCAGATCACTCTCAGCCATGTACAGTAAGTCAATGAGTCTGTGGAAACCATCAGACTGCATTCGGATGACATCTAAGTGCAGCCCATATTTCCATGGACTGACTCAATGGAGAAGATGGAGAAATTTTATTCTCCTTCTTTCTCATTGTCTGAAAGAATCGGCTCACACTCTGATCAGAGTGTGATTAGCATATTCAACCCAATTCTCTTTGATGAGAGATCACACAGCCTAAAACGTAGATGTCCGCAGTAAGGCAGCGCTGCTGTCTCTGATTTATGCCGCCCCACTACTCGCTTCCGCGGGCACATTGCTACAAATATTTTCAATGATATAAAGTCTTTATTATTGCAGAACATTTCCAATGTAACCATTAAATGATCGCTGTTGTTACGGATTTTCATTAAATTGTAGTTGTGTGAATCTTATGAGCAAGTCTATCCCCATTACCGTTTCTAGAAAACGAGCAAATTTTGCTGCGTGTCAAAAGGCATAATTTCACTGCTGCTCACATCTTGTTCCCGGTGTAGCATTATTTGCTATAGCCCTGGGCACATGATTGACTTTTCAGCGCACAGATGAAGATGGCCGCTCTTCTTGTCATGTAACAAAAAACGACAAAGACGTTACAGTCATCTTCATGAAATTAATATATGTCTCTGTTCAATGAAAGAGAGAAGAAAAAAAAATGTTCTCATTCTAATAATGTGCTTAACAAAAGGAGCTTGGTCATATTTGATGCCATTTATTGTGTTTGTAAAGTTTGCGCATAATGGTTGTTTTATTACTTTTCTGCGGTTATTTGATTTATTCTTCATAAACACAGTAGAGCCGTGCACGAGAGGTGGCAGGGAAGCACCAGAGACCGCTGCGCCTGTTTAGCGCTCTGTCTGTCTCAGGATCTGTCGTATCATCAAGAACTACTGTGCAAGAACCGTATATGGGCCCTTTACAGTCCAGTAGCTCACCATAATGCACAATTCCACTTGCTTTGGACGTAATAGTGGCCCCCTTACCTCTTTGGCCCCTATGTGGCTGCACCAATGATATGTCTGCCAAAGATCTTCAGCTGTTGATGTACTAGATCCATGACCTTTATCCAGAAAATAGGGCTTTTAAGACTTTTGTTCTACTGTCGCATAGAGGGGAGAGGCTCCTGCTGCAGCCAGTTGTCTTGCAACCAGACCCAGGAGTGGGAGGGAGACATGGCTGAGCTTCTGAGACACACAAAGAAGATTTATATCTATATGTCTCAGTTTTACTGTAATAGGAGACAAAATAGGTTCAGAGGAATAAGGGAAAAATTGCTACAATTTTTTTTTACCGGTGAGTTTACTATTTCCAAAAGTAAAGTTTAAAGGACTTACCTGGGACTGTGCCTATAAACTTACAGGCAGGTAGTTTCTAACCACCTGCCTTTTATGCCCTGTACTGATGATCTCCACCGGCACTGCCGGCGATTCAGTGTCTTCTTCCGCTGACATCACATCATCTCTTCCGCTCTGCTCAGTTGATGGGACGTAACTGCCGACATCATGCTGATTGACAGCCGGCTCCCCATTGCCTAACTGGGGAGAGCCAACTGTCAATCAGCATGACGCCGGTAGTCATGTTGCATCAGCAGAGTGGAAGAAGAAGAGTTGTTCTGTTGATGTGGAGAAGCTGAATCGCCGGCAGTGATTACACAGGGTACGATAGGCAGGTAGCTGCCTCTGTAAGTTTTTAAACCCATCGTAAAAAAAAGGCCTGGATGACCCCTTTAAAGTTCACTATTAAATTGCCCCCACATGCAACGTGCTATGGTGCTCACTTACCTGTCCCTTGTTAGGAGTTTATTTTCCGCCAGGTTATTCGCTTCTCCTTCTCATCAACTCCTGTGCCTTCTGCAGCATAAAACTGATTACATTTCTTTCACACAATGCCGTGTTAGTTCATGTTTTACATATCATTGCATTATCATACTTTTCCATTTCAATAAGGTAGAGCCGAAATAGGCTGCAAAGTCTGAATGCATTTCTGAAAACTAACAATGTCTAGTTCCCATTCTCTTCCTGGCTAATATACTTCCAACTTTTTTTTTGTGTTACAATAATCACTTTGAATAAAAAGCAAATGGATAGAAAAGTGAAGCCAGGTCTGACCAAAAAGAGCATTCTGTTCATGTAGGAAACATCACAGTGATTTCTTGGTTACGGTAATCTAACACTTGATGAAAGCTTCTATCCAAATAACCCAACGACGTTCACCTTAGGGATTTATCGTAAAAGCAACAAATGCAAAACTTGGGTGAAGATGCCTTTACTCACTTTCATTTTACACAGTGAGACTTTTTTTCATTATTTTTTCTTCTTTATTTGTCATTTTTATTTTTGCAAAACTTTCATTACATCAATATTTTGAGCAAGTATCTTTTTTTCCATTATCACCGTTCAGGTTCTTTTCTAAAGTCAGAGTCAGGCTACAATCTTCTTGTCAAATGACTATGCAGTCTAACAATTGGAAGTGACTAGCTCAGCCTTGGGCTTTTGTATTCCACCGGGAAGACGCATTCGAGGAAAAATGTTCTACCTGAAGAAGCACAAACAAAAGCTTTGTCAAAGGTCCATGTGCTCAACTTGATGAACAAGGTTTCCGATGAATGATCTGAATGGGTTTTTTTCTAAATTAAGGTCTAAAAGGGTAAAGTCAAGTTTCTAAAGCCAGGTTTCTGATTAAAGGTTAATTTAAATGATCAGCACGGACTGATATGTTTCTTTTTCACTTACCGAAACCACATCTATAACCTTTAACCTCATAAGATCAATATATGTACTGGCTGGTGGTCGTAAATCATCCATGTTTAATCTTAGCGTTGTATCTAGTAATGAGTTTTTTCTCGGTTGTACCGCGCGTCACTTCTGTGCCGATAGAAGTTCAAAGAGAGAAGTTATTTGCTTTATCTTTGACCACAGAAATAAGCTTTCCAAGGTTTCTTATGAACAAAGCCTATTTCTATTTTGCTATTTTTGTCCAGAAAATGGCAGGAATAAAGAGTCTACTGCAACTAATGGCTGAAAACACAAGAGAGTTAGTGAAGAGGAGGTAAATGTGGATCCAGGTCTCGCTTCCTTTTGATATGCTAAAACTGAGACTGTTCAAAGGATGTTGTTAACTTCTTCCCCCCCACCAAAAAAAAACCTCCTAGGTTTGATGAAGAATACAAATACATAGATCTATGTTTGAGCTTTAGCTTTTAATCGAGATGCTGTGAGGTGAACATTTTTTTCATCTTGTGTATCACATTCTTGACATGTTTTTATTTATAACCTCAAACTCTTAGCAAGATGAAAATGCCATCATCGTTTGCTCTTTTATAAATATCATTTTTCTGTCTAGCTTTACAGCTTTACAGATTTCCATCACTAAATTCACATCTGAACTTGTCGCACTATTGATCCGATTCATCAAGAAAGGAGATTTTCTCGCTAGTTTTGATGAAGAGGCGTGGTGGAGTCAGACTCTCCTGGTGAATGACGTGCGCCTCTGTGCACCACAACAGAAATTTCACTCTAGTCATGGACTAGAGTGAGATTTCTTTCAGGGAGAACGCCATAGTTCACCATAAATTAGATGAGCTGTCTCCAGCTCCACCATTTCAGCAATGCTGGAAGAAACTTGTGTTAAAACACCAAAATCAGTATAACCTTGGCACAACTCCAGAGTTTCACCATCATTTTTTTACAACTTTTCAACACTTTTTAGAAATAAAATCTTTGATCAATCGGAGTCTCAATTTTGGAAATTAGGCACGTCTTTCACATTTTTCGCTTTCCGACATCTGTGAAATGCAGTTTTATTGTGTAAAAAGGTTGTGACTTTTGCAAAAGTCTCATTTCATTAATCTGTTGGTGCCCCATGCTGCTCATTCACGTTTGATAGCTTTTGACCAAACACTCAGTTGGCAGACAGCTACTTTCCCATCCACCCCATAAACTTGATCTACAACTTTTGCCGAGCTTGCATGTTTATTTTAATTGGGAGAGGAAGACAATATGGCAGAAAAAAAGGATCTAATGGGTTGGAATCTAGCATTCTTGATCTTCGTTCCTACGTAAGATGGATGACAGATCCAATTGTAATTGATTGAGTCCATCAATATTTATCTCAGCTATAGAAAGTGAAAGCTATGGCCCCGATTCATCAAGACCGGCAATTTTTATGCCTGATTTGGTGATGGGTTGTGCCTGAGTCAGATGCTCTTGATTCATTAAAGGGGATTTCTGGGACTTTATGAAAAGCTAAACATGTGCCTAAGCACTAACAGGTAATTGCTACTTACCTGCATGTTGTGCTCGACACTGTTCTTCCCCAGCACACAGCAACCACAAACCACTCTAGCTTGGGATTCAGTTGCCTCTGTCAACATCAAATTAACAGAGCTGTGGCTTCTTTTCTGCACTGCTCTGTATACGGGGCGTGACTTTTGACGCCATCCTGATTGACAGTCAGCTCCCCCAGTTTGACAGCCAGGTTCCTGCTGCCTATCAGAACGAAGTCGGAAGTCCTGCCTGTCAACAGAGTGGAGCAGAAAATAATCTGACGCTCTGTTGACATGATGTCAGCAGCGATAGCTAAATCCCTGGCAGGAGCTGTCTGTGACCACTCTTTGCGGGGGAAGAATGGCAACATGCACAACAGTCAGGTAAGTAGCAACTACCTGCCTATTAGTGCTCAGGCACATTTTTTGTTTTTCATAAAGTCCCGAATATGCCCTTTAAGAGACGCATGCTTCTTAATGAATCAGGAGCGTTTGACAAGTGTTGTGCGCCTCACAACAAATTTTACTCCAGTCAGAAACTGGAGTAAGATTTTAGGAGTAAGGAGCGCCATATCTTGTCATGAATTATGTAAAAATTTGTGACTTTTCAGCATATTTTATGCTTGAATTTTGTTGAAAAATATTTAATAAATAGGGGCCTTCACATGCTTAAAATTTTTTTCTGGGTTAAGAATATTATTGTGGTACTCTAAAAGTCCATAACTTTGCCAATCAGCTCGTAGAGCAGCAGCCTCTCCAGATCCATTTAACTGCTGATAATTGTGACTTATGTTTCCTTTAATGGTTGTCTGGGGTGGGGATGAAAGTCTGCAGTCACTCTGCGTGTATGCAGATTTCTGAAATTTGACTTTGTTCATTGCAAATGCCGTCAGGATTCTCCATTGTTGCTGGTGAGAGCGGGTGACCATGCGACTGCAGGTATGTGATTTGCATACTTCCAAACACATTCCGACTAGACATGCTCATCCACTCTCAACACACTTCTTTAGAAAGAGTACAAGCAAGTCTAGTCGGCATGTCACCCCAAGTTTGCAAATCACATACATCCGTTCTTGTAACCATCCGCTCTCTCACCAGCAACAACACACCGCATAAAGTGACTGCAGACTTTCATCCCAAGCCTGGACAATCTCTGTAATATAACGAACAGTATATGCAAAATGCTGATATTATTCTGCACATTTGCATTGTGTATCTTTTCTATCTCAGATCCACCACAGAGATTTGACAAGTTAAGCTTTTTCGGTGCAGAAAAAGATTAGTTTTTTTGCTTTTTAAGAGAAAGAGTCAACTTGTGCCTCAATATCTAAATTTATGGCAGAAGACGCGGGTAAACATAGAGCCAAGTTTTAATTGTTGGCCTGTGTTTGAATGATATCTGTACAAAATAATCTGTCGCTAATACACGCTTGCTACATGCAGAGTGATTTTCTTCCTCCTCGCTTAGAATAGAAATTGGATATTATACTTTAAATCCCTGCCTCTGCCTACTTATACCCAAATGTGATGATGGCTTAGATTGCACATTAATTGTATACAGAACATCGCCTGAAGGATAAGGATGATGTCCCCAAGTGGCGGATATAATATTTATAAAGTATATTTATAAATCAAAATCTATCGAAAATTTAGAAATTTCCATATATACTGTAGGTTAATGTGATACATTGTATACTTTAATTTACCATATGTTTGGGCTTAGTGGTCAATAGCAAATCAAAATCCTAGATTAAATGTAAAATAAATAGCAAGAATAGGTCTTCAAACCTTTATTACCAGATTAAGACCCTGTACGAATGGGTTTAGATTGATTATAGCCCATAAAAATCATTGATGTTTGAACAACCTTAGACCAAGTGTCACAAGTGTGTCACCTCCTCCTGGAAGATCTGGGGGTAGAAGATCACTACGTATTGAGAATCACAAACACTTTGTATTTGTGTCTCATATGAAATGAAATTGGTTTCCTTTGGTGCTGAAGAGGTTAATGACCCTTTCTATGCTTGTCAGCAACTTGCAGCTCCATTTTCAGCTGCTTCTCATCTGGTCATTACCTCTCACTATAAAACCTGGTCAGACCTTCTCTCTTTACTTCCTAGTTCCTTAGAGACGCTGTTCTGAATAGAAAGTCATTATTCCTACTTGAGATTGTTGCGTGCTGTTTTGGGGTGTAAGCTTTCCTCACTGTCCTATGCCCATTTGATTGGTACATTCCTATCCTTCCCTATATAAAGTATTCAGACCCCTTTAAATTTTTCACTCTTTGTTTC
>VIAB01000108.1:344781-359879 GCA_009801035.1 Oophaga pumilio
CGTACCGTTTTTTTGTGGTTGTGTCTGACGCCGGCCTAAGACCCCATTAAGGCAAAATAGTCACAAGCATTTTTGGAAAGGGTACAAGGAAAGGATACAAAAAAAAGTATAAAGCAAACACTTTCTCCCTCCTAAATTAGTGCAAGTGCACATTGTTAATTTGGTCAGACGGTTTTTTCACTAGCTTCTGTTTTGTATTAGTTAAAGGGGATGTCCAGTGGAGGTATTAGTCACATGTAAAAGAGAGAATTTTGGCACATACATATTTAGTCCAGTATTATGGTCTAGGGAATTAAGGCTATGTTCACACATTGCGTTTTTGATAAGTTTCTAACAAATGCAAAAACTGCTCTCTTCGCAGTAAGAAACTTGCTGAAAAAAAGGAAGGTTTTGCTTACTTTTTGTTGCATTTTTGGTGTGTTTTTTGCAGCGTCTTTTTCATGGTACATATGTCTCTTGTACATGCTGATAAAGTTTATTACAAAAAACATCTTATTCTACTTCACTAGGTTTGGCACAAAAAACCACAGCAAAAACTGATACTTGCAGCAATTTTTCTGCGTCTTTTGCACCACCCATTGCTTTCCATGGGTGAAAAATGCTGAAAAAAATTGCAGAAAGAAGTGATACCATTCTGCAAAAATGCAGCTCTTTGACAAAACCATCATGAAAAAAAAAAACAAGGTGTGTGCATGAGATTTCTGAAATCTCAGACTTTGCTGGTATTGTAAAACGCAGCTAAAATTTGCATTAAAAAATGCAACGTGTGAACACAATCTAAAATGTGTGTATTTTGTTTCATTGCAGTATGTGTGTCCGTCTTTCCTCAGAGTATACCTGTCATTTTACTTAGCGTCTCGAATCAGCTGTCATGTGTTTACATGAGGAATAACACATTTTTTACCTTTATAAGACTTGTATCCTGTATTTTTCCCTAGTTTTCTCCACTGCAGGTATTTTGTTTAACTGTCTGTTGTCTCTGCCTCCTGTGATGTCCCTCATACACTGCACACTCAGACAAGAAAGTTTCCTACTATTCTGTTTTTTATGTAGCATATGTTCAGAAGTAGCAGGAATATGGAGGACATTATACGACAATACTGAGCAGTGTAGCAGTGAATCCAGCACTGGGTGATATAAAACACAAGAAAGTAGCTGCATTATGTTTGTCCTTCTCCTCTTTCCCTCTAAATAGACTTAGGCAGTTATATGCAGCAGTAATCTGATACCTCAGTGAGCTAACAGTCCTTGTTTGACAAAGATGGATGCTAACGGTTTTTCACAGTGAATGTTGAGTCCAGGAGGCATGGAGGAGGGAGTAAAAGTAGCTCATGAGTGGAGAAAGAAACAGTTTTCTCTTAAAAGATGTAAGACAAAATTTCTTATGCTTTCTTGTATTCCGTTTGTTGAAATAATAATGGCCTGTTAACTTGTATAAATTAAAAAGATCCCAAAATGTATGTTGTCAGATGTTAAAAACCCATGAAAAAGCAAAGTGTTACACTCGTGTCCCAAGTATTCTGGGCTCCGCTTCCCTCTCCTGGGTCCGCTGCCCTATGTTGTGCTCCACATCAGGATTTGTATGGATCAATGACATCATCTACCTAGACCTATTAAAGACCCATTAACACACACACTTGGGATTGAGACTCTTGTGTTCCATGTTTAGTTTGCTCCATTACCTGTACTTGCTATGTTTGCAACTCACATCCAAGTAATCCCAGGAGCTGTAGTAATGCACTATGTAAGAGAGAATAGAGGCATCTATAATTTCTAATTGCCCTTCCAATGTGACCCATAATGGGAAATGCGACTTTTAATCGTTACAAACTGTATCTTTCCTTTCCCGGGATCATTGCAGCTGATGAGTTATATAATAAACAGCTTCCACCAATGGATGTGAAAACCCCATTATTTATTACTAACCTGCGAGAGCCATCCATAGAACTGTGGCTGCCATGTTAATTATCTGCTCTGTCAAGCTTACAGATTAGCAGCGATGTGAATTGTTTAATTTGGCAGTAGGATTCACAGGGATGAAATATGGTGGACAATAGATCACCATGATTCTGCTCCCGCCGAGCGCTATGGGAAAACCACTCAATCAGTAGCGGTTTGTGCTTTCAGGGACAGGTTTACAGTCATTGATTGGGAGTTTTAGAATATTTACATAACACACAAGGATCTCAATTGGAAATGTAGACGCTCTGAAAGCCATTTACTCCCGGCATTTTATATACATGATGTGAATGTCTCATGCTTTCAAATTTAAAGGGTTCCTGATGCAAAAATCTGTAGCAGGGCTCAAGAATCAGGGGTCCCTCAGATGACATCAGCCGCTAGAACTGCATTGGTGTAACTTGAAGCTTGTGGGCCCCAATGCAAAATCTCCAACGGGTCCCCCAATTATTGCAAGTCTTTCTTAGTAATGGTCTTTTCATGTGGGGCCAAAGAGACCTTTTGGGGCCTCTTAGGCTGCACCTATTATAGTTACGCCCTTGAAGAACCGTTATTATTATTATGCTTTTGCTTATATATTATTTTATTATTATTTATTATGCTTTTGCTTATAAAGCGCCATTAAGTCCACAGCGCTTTACAGACACTATCAACACTGTCGCCAATGTGGTTCACAATCTACATTCACTATCAGTATGTCTTTGGCGTGTGGGAGGAAACCCACACAAACACGGGGAGAACAAAGTCCTTGCAGATGTTATTTCTGGGATTTGAACCCAGGACACCAGCGCTGCAAAGCAACAGTGCTAACCACTGAGCCACTGTGCTGCACAACTGTTATATTTACAGTAGGTATAGAAAACGGATAGCCTACTTATAGATGTTTGACATGGGGACAGGAAGATATGGTGCTAATCCCACCTACATGAAGCTTCCTTGTAGACATGGGAGTAGAGGATCTCCAGGAGGGGTTAATCCATAGTGGTAAGGGTGCAATTGACCATTTTTACAGTGTGTTAAATTGGGTCACTGGACAGAATAATACATGAAGTATTATCATGAGGGCCAGTTTCACCATAGCAATTGATTGTTTATGTCACAGTATTCGAGAGTACCTTCAAGGCTCTAGGAATTTTCTGGACTGACTGATGTTCATGTCGTAAAGTAATGATGGGATGTCATTTCGCATTGTTGTATGATTTATACGGTTGTCTGACTGTGCCTTTAGAATAGTTGTTGAATAGGGCTGTATGGAGCCATGTGCCAACACTCCAACTGCAAAACACACCTAATGGATGCAAATACTTTTTAAAGGAAATAAGTATTGAACACGTCACCAAATAATTTCTAAAGGTGTTTTGACATGAAATTCTAACCAGATGTCTGTAACAGCTCATCCAATCCACACAGGCAAATAGATCAAACCATATGTCACAACTCTGTTCTCAAATTACCCAGGGCGAGGGGCTCCTTCCCTGTTCCTACCGCTAGGGGCCCCCTAGCTATCCCTGCTACCCAGGTTACTTCTGATGGTGAAGATACCAGGGCCAAGTACTTTGGTGAACTCCTGAATCAGCCCTATATCTGTTCCCCTCCCAGGTAAGAAAGGAATAATAGTGTATGAATATATACAAACAAGGGCGGACTTACAGGGATAAAAGAATATAGCAATCGTACAAATATGCACTCACAGAAAACAGAGTGGAACACCAGGTAGAAAAGGAATGTAAACCAAATAGGAGAAGAGGATTTGCAAACAGCCAAAAATTCCAAGCAACAGTCACAGAACAATACTCCAAACGCCTCTACCAACAATCGAATCTTCCACTCCACACCGGGCAGTATAAGACTAACACTGGCAATCCAGATTGCCAGAGGTGAGCATATATAGGAGAGAGGAGTAGCCAATACTGAACAGCTGAGATCATCCAAGCAGGAAGACTTCAGAGACTCTAAGCTGAACAGTTTAACCCCTGCAACGCTAACAGAAACCTGCACCATTTAATATGAAGGAGACTTGCATCTAATCAGTGCAGGAGTATGTGAAATCGGACGCTGCAGTCGTCAGGCCCCTCTCTGTCATGGTAAACCCTTGACATCATAGATGTCCATAAATTAAGTTATGTGTAAGGGTGTAGTCAGGCTGCCATATCACTCGTGCGAGGATCACATTGCAATCCTCAGACTGGCCATCGGCTCTTCTGACTGGAGCATGACAGCTGCATAGAAATACATGCTGTCACACTCAGGTCAGGAGACCAGATGGCTAGTCCGAGGATTGTGAGGTGATCCTCACATGAGTAATACGGCAGTCTGACTGCACCCTTATAATGAGAAATGACACAGGGAAAAAAGTATTGAGCACAGGAAGAAAGACAAGAGCAAAAAACAATGGAAAGTCATGACACCAACTGAAATCTATCAGTAATTAGAAAGCAATCCTGTCACTTAGTGAAAAATTATATCAGCTGGTTCAACTGACTGATGGCTTATAAAAAGGTGTCTCACTACTAATGTGCCACACATGAAACATCTCATGATGGGTAAAACCAGTGAGCTGTCTCAAAACCTTTGCAACCTTATTGTTGCAAAATATACTGATGGCATTGGTTACAGAAGAATTTCTAAACTACTGTAGGTTCCAGTGAGCACTGTTGGGGCCATAATCCGAAAGTGGAGTAAAACATTATTTAATCATAGACCTGTCACGACCTGCAAGATTTCAGACAGAGGAGTGAAAAGAATTATCAGAAGTGTATATACTGTACATATACACAGGTGGCATTAACCATTTTCTTATAGGGGTGTAATCTACATAACAGTAAGTGCAAGTAGCATTAATTATATACAAGGAGCATTATCTACATACATAAAGGGTACAGTATTACATATAGAGGGCATCATTTATTCACCTATAGATGCAACGATGGGCACATACCATGTAAAAAAATAATCTTACCTGCCACTATAGTGAATATCATCCCTTGAGGTCAAAATTTGCATCACTACTCATTTGTGCCCTGCCTTTGTCAAAATCCCAATCCGCTTTATTACAGTTTTGACTTGTATAAATCTGTAATATTTCATATCCAAGACAGCGGTGACAGGCACATGGCGTTACTTCTTCTTCTGCATCCTGAAAAGATTTCTGTTGACCTTTTTGTCTAATTCACCCCAGTGTTTTATAAGGTTGTTCAAACTGTGCTGTAATAATGTGGCAGGATGAACTTTATAGATAGACTTGCAGTTGAGGAGTATTGACACAGGTTTACTATTGTGGGACTGCATTAATGCTCCGCACATATTTACACTGTAAACCTTTCTCCAGACTTGTGTAACATTTCATAGAGGAAGAAACACTGGTTTTATTTTGGATTCCAGGATTATACACTGCTCAAAAAAATAAAGGGAACACTTAAACAACACGATGTGACTCCAAGTCAATCATACTTCTGTGAAATTAACCTGTCCAGTTATGAAGTAACACGGATTGTTAATCAATTTTTCGTGCTGTTATGCAAATGGAAAAAGCAGGTAGAAATGATAGGCAATTAGCAAGATAACCCTTATAAGGGGGGGAGGGGTTCTGCAGTGTGTGACCACAGACTGTTCTCATCTTTTTTGGCTGTTTTGGTCACTTTAGCATATTTTGTCATTGCTCTCTCTCCTAGAGGTTACAGTAGCAACCCACAGAAGTTGCTCAGGTAGTGCAGCTCATCCAGGATGGCACATCAATATGAGCTATGGCAAGAAGGGTAGCTGTGTCTGTCATCACAGTGTCCAGAGCATGGAACAGATACCAGTAAACAGGCCAGTACACCAAGAGATGTGGAGGGGGCCTTAGGAGGGCAACAACCCAGCAGTAGGACTGCTACCTCCTCTTTTGTGAAAGGAGGAACAGGAGAAGCAGTGCCACAGCCCTGCAAAATGACCTCCAGCAGGCCACTAAAATCCATGTGTCTGCTTAGACTGTTAGAAACAGACTCCATGAGGTTGGTATGAGGGCCAGACGTCCACAAGTGGGTGTTGTGCTTACAGCCAAAACACCGTGCAGGGCAATTGGCATTTGCCAGAGAACACCAAGATTGGCAGATTCGACATTGGCGCTCAGTGCTCTTCACAGATGAGAGTAAGTTCACACTCAGCACATGTGACAGACGTGGAGTCTGGAGACACCGCAGAGAACGTTCTGCTGCTTGCAACATCCTTCTGCATGATCGGTTTGGTAGTGGGTCAGTAATGGTGTGGGAAGGCATTTCTTTGGAGGTCTGCACAGCCCTCCATGTGCTAGCCAGAGGTACCCTTGACTGCCATTAGGTACCAGGATGAGATTTTCAGACCCATTGTGAGACCATATGCAGGTGCAGTGGGCCCTGAGTTCCTTTTGATGCATGACAATGCTAGGCATCATGTGGTTTAAGTGTGTCAGCAGTTACTGCATGATGAGAGCATTGATGCTATGGACTGGCCTGCCCATTCCCCAGACCTGAATCCAATCAAGCACATCTTGTACATCATGTTTCAATCCATCCCGCAACGCCACATTGCACCACAGTCTGTCCGAAAGCTGACTGATACTTTAATCCAGAGAGTTCATACAAGAAGCACGTGAAGGCCACACACACTACTGAGCATCATTTCCTAGTCTTGAGGAATTTCCACTGTAGTTGGATGAGTCTGTAATTTGATTTTCCACTTTTATTTTTAGTATCATTCCAAATCCAGACCTCCATGGGATATTAATTTTGATTTACATTGATCATTTTTGTTTTTTATTGTTCTTAATGCATTCCACTATGTAATGAATAAAGATTTGCAACTGGAATATTTCATTTAGTGATATCTTGGATGTGGTATTTTGGTGTTCCCTTTATTTTTTGAGCAGTGTATATTGCGTGCTGCGGTTTTGTTGCATTGATGTAAGGTTAGTCGTTCTTTTTCATGCATAATTATATCCTGATTGTTTACAAATATTGATCTTGTGTCGATAGCTGTGTAAGACCAAACCATAGGGATCTGTGCCACTAGACAAGCCACGTGCTGCTACTTGCACATAACTCCATTGTGTGCATGAGACCAAATACAGTATTAATGTGTTGTAGTAAAAGAGTAAATAAACTTGTTTTTTTATTTATCATTTCCTTAATCTCCTGATATTGCAAAGTTCTTTATTTTTGCAATATACTTCACTACTCTTCCAAACAGGGTGTCTTAAGCCCCCGTCACACTAAGCGAGATCGCTAGTGAGATCGCTGCTGAGTCACAAGTTTTGTGACGCAACAGCGATCAGCAGCGATCTCGCTATGTTTGACAGGTAGCAGCGACCAGGCCCCTTCTGTGAGATCGCTGGTCGTGCCGGAAATGCCTGGACCTTTCTTTGGTCGTTGAGATCCCGCTGCTGTTTGACACCTTTTACCAACGATCTCGCTAGCGACTCAGCACTGAGACACATAGGAGACACATTGTTACACAGGTCGCTATGGGTCGCCGATCGTTGCTACGTCGTTGGGAAGATCTGACTGTTTGGCATCTCACCAGCGACCACAAAGTGACGCAGCAACGATCCCTGCCAGGTCGCTGTCGGGATCACTGTTGCGTCGCTGAGTGTGACGGTACCCTTAGTATGCCACAAATGTGTCAGGTGTTGATGTTCTATCTATTAATGGACTTTTAACTTGATTCAATACACTTACATTTTATATCCAGTTGGTTGTGCCGAAAACTACCCTAGTTTTTTTTCTTTCTCAGCTGCAGTCCCCAGCAGGTGTGGAGCCCACTGGTTTCTAATCACAGCAATGGATTCATCTATATTACCAGTGAACAGCTCTAACTCCTACTCTTTCATACAGTACTTTTCAATGCCCAATTTATACTCCTTTAGAAGCTGCTTTCAACTGCTGCTAAGCAAGTTCCATGTGATGTACTGAAATTGTGACATCTATGTCATTGCAGGCGCTGCACTCTAGGTCCGCGTCCCATGGCACTGGTAGTTTTGTCCATACTGGGAGATGATCAAGAGTTAGCATTTCAGTGTTTGCTTCCTTCTATGTGGCCTGGGTGGGGCTGCAGGCTATTTAAGCTCCTGAAAGACTGCTGTCCACTACCGGTTACAATCTGACTTGCTCAAAGATAAAGCAGGACATGAGAAGTTGACTCCCTGTAGACATTCCCGATTTTGACCATGGCTTGTTTTATTTGACTACTCTCCTGCCTCATCATTTTGTCCCTGTACTGACCTCCTTGTTCTGAGCCGGCTATAAAACAAAGCATTTAATTGGTTTATCCAGGACTATATTATTTTTTCTTACTATGGGCCTAAGAACTAAAACTAACTACCTGCCTGTTCTGCCCAGTACAGATCTCTATTGGCACAGAGCAGTCACAGACCATTCCAGATGGCGACTCTGTAGCTTTGATATTAACAGAGCACCGGCTTCCCTACCGCTCTGTTCTGTTGATGGGGCGTAGCTACCGATGTCATGCTGATTGACAGCCGGCTCCCCGCTGCTTAACTGCGGGAAGCTGACTTCTAAAAGGTGCCAAAACATCATATGTTCACTGTGGATTGCAAATAAACCATCTTTCTTCATCGATTGAGTGCCGAGTTCTTCATAGATATTATACTACGGATTGGGCTCCTGCTGTCAGGAGTGCCGTGCTCTACTACTAACTGCGGGAAGCCAGCTGTCAATCAGCATGATGTTGGCGGTGACACCCTGTCGATAGAGCGGTCTGGAAGTAGAAGAGCTGCTCTGTTAACATGGAGCAGCTGAATCGCCGGCAGGACCGTTCTGGTGCCGGATAGAACAGGCAGGCAGCAACTACGTGCCTGTTAGATTTTTTGGTTCATAGTACAAAAAAAAATCTAGGTCTGAATAATCCTTTTAACATCTGATACCCTCAGCACCTTCCCCTCATCCTACTGTCACACTTACAACATTATCTATTCCCCATTCTTGTCATTTGGCAAATTCCAACCATGCCCATAGGTAACATTATTAGTCCTAGTAGTATTGTACTTCATAGTACTCACCAAGCAATGGAAGTCAATATAATAGTGTAGCAAACCTTGTAAGAAAGGAAACTATACTGTATACTAAAACTATCACAACCAAGGATAAAATTCTTTCTTTTTTCATACTAGACTTCAGATAATCATTCTGCCAGTGGGTGTCATTGTAAGCCAACACTGGTATCAAGCGGCATCTGGTATCTGGCATTTCTCTGCCAGCGCAATACAGCAAGATTACAGTGTTACAAGTGAACGCATTAGTTATATGCACGACGTAGTTATAACCTACGGCATTAATAATCTGCACAGTACAAGTTTCTAAACTCTCCATTGTATTTGTAACACTGATCCCCCCAATCTCCCGTCCTATAACTTGACCTCCTAAAGTGACACCTTAATAAATAAAATCCCTGCAGGACACAAGTTTACAGAAGCAATAAAACATTATAGAATTATTACATCTGCTTTACAGCGTTGTCGCATTCTGCTTAATCATGACTTATTTTTTAATCAATTTTTCTTGGAGAAGTGTTAATAAAGATGTACCCCGAAACTAATCACTTCTGGGCACTAAGTCGACTGAGCTACTTGGATTTTATCATATAGCCGGTGTTCAAAAGTTGCTGCAAAACTTAAGGTGCATTTACACGAGCTCATTATTGTGAATGCGTGCTCCTAGGAATTCTCATTTCCCGATGATCAGGCAGTGTAACCCAGTTAACGAGTAAAATGCTTGTTCGTCAAGTGAAAGGATTTTTATATTTACTTAATAATCACCATTCTCTGCAGCACATCATCCTGTGTAGATACATAGTAGGGTGTGTACCGGCAAGAACAACAATAACCTATGTGCACAAAGCGATGTATTACTGATCAATTACCGATCTGCAAACATCTAGATCAGGGGTGGGGAACCTCAGGCTCCGGGGCCATTTACGGCCCTCGATGACCTTTTATCCGGCCCCCGGGCAGATTCTCAGGGACTGCAGTGCTTTGGCAGTGAGCTGTATTTTGATTGACACCAGCTCATAAATTTCTTCCTGCTCTTTGGGCACAACACGAAGTGTTCACTACTGAACACTGAAGGGCATGCAATGAAAGGTTAGGTCCTGACACCAGTGCCAGAGTCAGGATGTACTTTGTGGGCAGAGTTTGTACGGCCCCTGAAGGATGGTATAAATATCCAAATGGCCCTTGGCAGAAAAATAATTCCCCACCCCTGATCTAGATGATCAACGGTCGTTTTCTGCCGCAGGTCGTGCAGTGGAAATCAACTTTACTCTTGTATATTTAAGAAAGTTCTGCTGATTTGTGTTCCTTAGACAAAGTAGAAAATTCTCAGAATCTTGCCACCCCCTATAAAAAAACATGTACACACTGGAGACAGGCTACAGTATATCAGCAATAAGAAGAAGATAGTAGAATATTTTGGAATTGACACATAATTACAGGGGTTGTCCACTAGTTTTTCTTATTATATAAATTTGGCAACAATGGTCTTAAAGGGGTATTTTGAAATTTGAAAGTTATCAGCTATCCATGGGGTAAGGATAAGATCCTGATCACCCAGGGTTTGCTCTCTGGCACCTCTACGATCCAGAGAAAAGGGCTGGTCTTTGGTACTTCCATAAGAATGGAGCAGAAGTGCACTCGATCAACCACAACTCCATTCACACGATCCCAGCAGTCAGAACCACAGCGATCGGAAATTCTCTATCCGATGGATAGGGGATAAGTTTCCAAACTTGAGAATATTCATTTAAATAGAAAAAAACACATACTCACCTATCTTACACATGCTGTTCCTCCACTTTGATTTGATGTCTGTGTTACTGTTAAAGGGAATCTGTCACCCCATTTTTGGAGATGAGGCCACAGCCATCAGGGGCTTATCTACAGTATTCTGTAATGCTGTAGATAAGCCCCCAATGTTACCTGAAAGAGAAGAAAAACTAGTTATATTATACTCACCCAGGAGCGATCTGCCGTCCGGTCCTATGGGCGTCGCGGCCCGGTTCGGCGCCTCCCATCTTCTAGCAAAGCCATCCTCTTCTCTGCGTCCCATCGTGGCTCCTGTGCAGGTGCACTGATCTGCCCTGGTGAGGGCAGAGCAGAGTACTGCAGTGCGCAGGCGCCTGGAAAGGTCAGAGAGGTCCGGCAGCTGCGCACTGCATACTCCAAAAATGGGGTGACAGACTCCCTTTAAGCCTCCTCACTTCCTCTTCCAGTGGAGAATGACACATGATGATTGCAGCTACTTAGCAACCACTGATTGGCTACAGTAGTGATGTTATATCTGAGCCAGAGACTTCAGACTGGAGCACCACTCCTGCATTCAATTAGTTGCCACTCAACAGAAAATGAAGTGAAGAGACCTGCCAGGTGTCAAGGGCTTATTAGGTGAGATGGATCCTCAAAGCTCAAGATTCGGTTGGGCACATGGGCCACAGGTGTCAGTTCTTCAGGCAATTGAAGCAGGTAGGTAACAGAGGTACTGGAAGCCACAGGCAGACAGGAAATGTCCAGGCAACTGAACACAGGTAACAGAGATCCTGGAAGCCACGGGCAGACAGTAGATGTCCTGGAGACTGCACATAGATAACAGAGGTCCCGGAAGACCGGGAACAAGTAGCAGAGGAACAAGAAGCTGCACACAGGCAAGAAACATCCTGTAGACCGCAGACACATTGCAGAGGTCCTGTAAGGCCTCTTTCACACATCCGGCGGGCGCCTAAGCGGCGCCCCCGGCATTTTGCCGCAGGCGCCGCGTGTGAAAGCTTTCACACTTCCGGCGCCCAAAATGCGTTTTTTTGCCGGATGGTTTCTGATACTTGGAGAGATCAAAGACCATCCGGCAAAACAAAAAAACGTTGCATGCAGCGTTTTTTCCGGACGCCGCAATGTACATTTGCGCCGCATCCGGACAAAACCGCATGCAACGCATTGACATGCGGCGCCATCCGGCGCTAATGCATGTCAATGCGAAAAAAACCGCAAGCGGCGCATCAGATTTCCCGATGCGGCGCTGCGGAAAAAAGCCGGGGGCGCCGCTAGGCGCCCGCCGGATGTGTGAAAGAGGCCTAAGATGCAAGTGGACTGAAGACATCCTGGAAACCACAAGTGGACAAGTAGCAGAGGTCCTGGAAGACTGGGAACAAGTAACAGAGTAAGTAACGTGCTACAGATATACAATCAGCGCTGCAGGTCCATTTCAAAACAGATTGAGAGCAGGGTTTTTTTTGCAGCATTTGTGCAAAATCAGGACAGAAAATTCAGTCTTTTTGTGCCTTTTGAATATACAGAAAATAATGTTGTTACATGTATAAGTGTAACGTATGACTGTGTCCTTCTTGATTATTTCAGTATCTGAAAATTTTTGTGGCAACATATCCCGATCTATCTACTGTACATATTCTACTATAATCCTCAGTGGACAATCCCATGTCCATGGCTGTTACGAATTCTCTGTGACACTCTTCCATCCACCGCTTTAAATTAATGTGTAAAGTTATTTTCAGTAGATTAAAATCCCAACAACCATAATAAAATGTAAAGCTTCAGCATCTAGGTCAGTGGTTTAATAGGCAGGTGCTCCAGAAAACAGAAACATCTTTCTGCCTCATTACTCAGTCAAGGCAACTTTGAAGACAAGCTTCCAGAAAGCGAAGTTTCACCGTAACAAAAGGTGTAACCTCAATTTTCGATAATGAGGTATTTATCAGGAGCAGCAGAAAAGTGAAGACTTCCAGAGAAAAGACATTGTGGTCTATGCTGCGATAGCTGCAAGAAATGGGTTTTAATGAAAAGCAAATGAGAAATAGAAAAAAAAAAATAGGGAACAAAACCCGTAATCTTCTGCAGGCGAGACAACACTCTCTGTTATCTTGTATTGTTCCGCACGGGATACTGCTTGTAAGGATACAAATAGTTATTGTTCATCACCAAAGAGAGCTTCTTCATGGCTTGTACCAAAGGAGACAAAAGTTGTAATCTAGAACTTATTTCTTCTGTCATCTATTGTTGTTTTTATAAAAGCAATGAAAATTGGGAAATTCATCAAAGAAATAAAGGAAAAATGAACGTTTTTCAATGCTGTTGCCTGAAATTAGAAAAATAAGGTCTGTGTTTTTTTTCCAGAAACACATTAAGGGCACAGTCAGATGCCATATAAATCGGACAGAGATTGGCCCAAAATGCTCGGCACCGGCCCGAGCGTGACAGCTGCATAGAAATATGTGAATCGGTCACGATCAGATCAGGAGAGCTGTGGCCACTCTGAGCATTGCGAGCCAATCTCGGTCCGATTTATATGGTACGTCTGACTGTGCCCTTAAACTTTCATCTATGGCAACATTTAATATTCACTTCTATGGGGGCTTGAGTTGCAATGCTGGACACAACCCAAGGTCAGGAGTGGTGCTGTTTCTGAAAGTTTTTTTAAGCCTGGACAAAACTGAAATAACATGCAAAGTTTATAGACAACAGTATCTATTTCTAAAAAGACACAGAATCTTTTTCTTCTACTTTCATGTCACATCTTTAAAGGATTTGCTAAACTGCTTAAAGAGTGCTTGTCACTTTGGGCAAAAAAAAATTGAGTTAAATACTTTATAAAAAAAAATCCCTGAGCTCCCCTGAATCTGTTTCTTTTTTCCATTTTGCGTTGTGTCTCTCCATTGCTGAGAAATTCATATTTGTTGCTTTTGAAGTGCAGTATGTGAAATCTCTGCTTGTAGTGCAACTGAGCGCTTCTTCAGGGTCAACTCTAGGGGTGAGCATTTTCATCTCACCATCACAAATACTGCAAATCACAGCTCAGCAGCTGATCTAGCAGTCTTAGATGCTGCTGAGCAGTGATTGGAGGGATGAAAGCGACCACCCCTAGAGAAGACTCTGAAAAAAGTTGCACTACAAGCAGAAATTTCACATACTGCGCTCCAAAAGCACAACATATGAATATTTCTGCAATGGAGCGACGCAACGCAAAACGGAAAAGAACGTCAGAATCACGAGAGCTCAGGGATTTATTAAATAAATTAAACTACATTTTTTGAGCAAGTGACTGGTCCTCTTCAAATAGTATTTTAGTATTATAAAAATATTACCAGAATTGAGATTGTCCACCCAAATATTTAATTATACAAATAAAATGGTGGTCTTAAAATAAAAGAAAAATGATACTCACTTACTGGAGCCTTACGAATCGTCCACACCGCTGATTATGTCCTCCGATAGTCTCGTCGCTTTATCTTCCAGGAGGGGAAATCACGTGACTAATGCAGGGGATCACTTACTTCCAATTGACTGCAGCCCTGATATTTTATATGAGCTAGAAGAAGCAGTCTCTTATTTTTCTCTTCTGGCTTGGCCAGAATTTTGAGGATGCAGTTAAATTTTGGCTGCGGTTTGGCTGACATGATTACATGACATCCCACTCCAAAAGAGGAAGTGAAAAAACATGCGGAAAACACAAGCAATAGTCCCATTCTTAAATGGGTTGACCACTATACCTTCTTAAACCCTATGTTTCCCCCCCAAGTAAAATAATAACAGCTGTACTCAAGTGGTGTCGGCTCTGGCTCTCACAGGAATGGTGTGACATTGTTATGTCATACGATCCCTGCTACCAATCAGCGCTGGCTTCACTCATCTCTCCTATAGACATAATGGACATCCAGAGGAAGGAAGAGGGAAACCACAGCTCTTATTTCCTCCAAACGTCTGATTTGACTTATGGAGAGGAGAGTGAAGCAAGATCTGATTGGCCCCAAGGATCGCGTGACATTGTGGACCCCTGGAGAGCCAGTGCCAACCATGCTGGAATGGTACCAGCATCATTGGTGGGGAAAACATAGGTGTTCAGAAAGGGTTGTCCCAGTAGTCAACTACCCCTTTAAACTTAGCTAATCAGTATAGATGTCCCTGCCCTTTCTCTTGTTATTAGAGCTCTCCATGGTTCTGTACAAGCTTTGCGGAGAATTGTTAGGTGAAATTTTTCATGCAGCAGCGTCAGGACCATAGCCAGCTCTAGATCCACTAGATACAGAAGCCAACTTAGGCCTCTTTCACACATCCGGTGTGCGCCTGACTGTCACGCTGTCAGATGGATATGTACACAATGTCAGCA
>VIAB01000108.1:376800-386986 GCA_009801035.1 Oophaga pumilio
TCTGCAGGGGGTTGAATACTACTTGTAGGCACTGTATGTACCTGCGAGGCTTTGCACCCAAATATTGCTATTTTTCATGTGCTGTTCTTTGCTAGATTCGTTTATATATTGTGGTAGTTCACTCATGTGGCGGCACACAGAGGTAGAAAAATGAGAACTCCATCTCTTTAAATCCTCGATGGTTTATTGTAAGGCAGCATAAACCAACTGGTGGGGAAAACAATCTCAGCCTTTCTGGCTAAACTGAAACAAAGCAACAAAAGAAAACAAAATGCTGCAACACAGTCCGTAGGTTGCGGAGCAGCACAGGTTCAGTGCTCGACGAGCCACAAAGCCTCCTCTCTCCAGGCTAGCTGAACCCAGACTGCCTGTTAAGCCCGGTTATTTAAACCCAAGCCTGTGTTTTTTCCCCATCATGTGATTGATCACGTGATCATGACCTCACGCAGGTCCTGGCATGTCTGCCAGGGGAGATAATGTGGACCTTCTCCCACTCGCTCTATGAAGGACCACATAAGACCAGCCTTTCTTATGCAACTTAACCCCTTACAACACGTAGTGTGCTGGAGAAAAATGCTCTGGTTTCACATCACTGACGCCGTTAAGCGCAGTGACACATAGCTCCCAGTGGTTGTAGTGTACATTCAAACCTGCTGACAATTTTGCTAGTATGTCACAATAACATTTTGAAAATGTATCACAAGAAATTGGAGTCATTAAATGGGTTATCCGGCCTAAGGGTATGTGCAGACGTTGCAGAATCTGCTGAGGAATTTTCCGCGCAGATTTTGCTAAATCCGCAGGTAAAATGACCTGGGTTTTACCTGCGGATTTGCCGCTGTTTTTGTGCAGATTTCCCCTGCGTTTTGAGACCTGCGGATTCCTATTTAGAGCAGGTCCCATAACGCTGCGGATCTGCACAAAAGAAGTGACATGCTGCGGATTTAAATCCGCACCAAATCCACGAGGAAAAATCTGCAGCATGTGCACTGCGTTTTTTGATTTCCATTGACTAGAATGGTACTGTACATCACTTGCAGTTCTGCTGCAGATCTGCAGCGGCAAGATTCCGCAATGTGTGCAAAGACCCTTAGGCTACACATCTGCAGATTTGTAAATCCTCAAATCGCACACATTGTTTCTCCAGTGCTGGCACTGGGAGCGGGTGATCATGTGACTGCAAGAATGCAATTTGCATACTTCCAGCCTCATGACGTGTCTAGCCTCAATGAACTTGCATTGAGCGAGGATGCGCATGTCTAGTCGGCACGTGACTGCATGTATGCAAATCACATACTCCTGGCTCCGGCACCAGATAATCCTCACAGTGCACACTGTGCGCACTTTAAGGACTCACAAGTCTGCAGTCACATGAAGTGACTGCAGACTTGTAGCCTAACCAACGTAATGAAATTCGGGGAAAATTAAAGGAGTTTTCCATTTTTGAACAATGTTGCTGTTTTTTTAAAAAACAAAAACCGTGTTTTAGTCATCTTTTCTTAAGTCTCCCCCACTGTGCTCGGTGTCTGGTATTTGCTGCGGCGCTGATGTCATGCCAACAGCTAATCAGTGAGCTTAGCGGCCCTGCCCATGTAGATGGAAGGCTCCCTGCAGAGCCAATGAACTCACTGATTGGCTGCCACTTTTTCTACAACACGCCAGCTCCACAGACTCACCGGTGAAGCCAGTGAAGGCGGGTAGAGCGCCATTTATGGAGTCTTTTTTTTAGTAAACTGCAGCTGGGGCCGATCATTGTCTGAAAGCGGGCAACCCCTTTATGGCTTGCCAAATCCATTTTGGTCTCCACCGTATAGTACTGCTATTCTGTTTTGCAGCATATGACCCTCCTAAATTAGGATCCAGCTAGGACTTTTTTCGCGCTCTCTATAGAATATTCACCACTTTGGATTTTGCCATTTCTGAACAGAAATATTTCAGTTTGACTCTTGATTTTATTCAAACAAAAGCCACATTATAGGGCTGAATCATTGTGTTCTAATCTTAGGATTAGGCATGAAGTCAGGCATAGTGGATTTGGAGAAAAGGCTTTGTACTTCTCATAGGAAGAAATCTGAAGACAATTATATAATTGGCTTCCATAATAAAACTTTTTTTTTTCCTAATCCCTAATTAGCATTTCATCATATGGTTGTCTCGACTCATTCACATATGACCATAAATAATGTGGCAAAGGATCTGTCAGTCTCATTAGGTGAATGCTCTTTACCCCATTTTGTGAATGGTGCAGAAAGAGTTTTACTCTTCAATTAAAATTCTCATTTACTTATAGTTTGTTAATTACCACTAAACTATATCTAAAGACAAATGAAATAATTCATTTATCAAACCCGGTGTAACAGGCCAGATTAACCCCCCGCCCAGAAAACACCCGGGGTTAAAGTGAACTAGGCCAGATTATACCCCTCGGGGTCAGAATATACCTCGTGGTATAAATTGGCCTAGGCCAGATTATACCCTTCCGGGTCAGAATACACCCCAACTGCTGTAGATCAGATTTTTCAGGCTTTTGAGAACCATTGAGTGATATACTCAATAACGGGACCCCAGGCAGCACACGGAAGGGCAGAGACAGCTAACGGGGTCCCAGGCAGCGCACAGGGACCCCAGGCAGCACACAGGGCCCCAGGCAGCATACATGGCCCCAGGCGGCACACAAGGCCCCAGGCAGTGCACAGGGGGGCAGAGACAGTGCACGGGCCCCAGACACGAACAGGGGGGCAGAGACAGCGCGCAAGTGGGGGGGGGAGACAGCACGCAGGGCCCCGTGCGTTTTCTCTGCCCCCTGTGCACTGTCTGGGACCCCCTGTGTGATGTTTGGGACCCCCTGTGTGATGTCTGGGGCCCCGTTCTTGAATATATCACTCAGTCCTTTGCCATGTCGGGGCCCCTGTTTCTTTCTATTAACTCTATTAGTTGGGCTCAAGAAATCTGTCTGTGGCTTTTACAATGTCTCCTGTCCATTTGAGACTTCCAGGTCCCCTTTAAGACTTGGCCTCTACATGCCTGCCTCCAGGACCCCTTTAAGACTTTGCCTCTACATGCCTGCCTCCAGGTCCCCTTTAAGACTTTGCCTCTACATGACTGCCTCCAGGACCCCTTTGGGACCTTTAGTTTGCCTCCAGTAACGCGACCAACACCCGTTTGCTGCACCGCCTTGTGCCCACACCGACCTTACGCTTAGAGGATCCGCTTCACCTAGTGTTCCCGCTTTATGTAATACCTAAATGCAAGTATAATGCAACTTGCCAAGTGTCTATTTAGAGGAGAGTGATTCCTACAGTTGCAAATCAAAATGAAGCTCTGTGCTAAAGGGGCTTTATTTTCCCTATGGGGCTAAACACTTATCAGCAGGTAGCTGCTAACTACCCACCTATTCTGCACGTGACGATCTCTCAAAGCAGCCACAGAACACTTCTGCCTGTGGTTATCCAGTTACATGTGACATCTCTTCGAAGAGAAGTTCCTTCTCTTCTGCTTTGCTCTGTTGACAGGGCATCACTGCTAATCTCAGGCTGACTGACAGCCAGTTGCCCGTTGTCTAATTGCAGGGAACTGGCTGTCAATCATGATATGACATTGTCAGTAATGCCCCATCGATAGAGCAGAGTGGAAAAGAAGGAGATACTCTGTCAATGGGACATCACAGGAAGAATCATAAGGAAGGGAAAAAAAAAAGTCCTGGATAACCCCCTTTAATGCCATACATGTTGTTTTTCACCATTTTCCCTTTAAACGAGTTTTCTTACCAATAGACAATCCCTTTTCAGATCAAAGCTTGTTCTAAACAGCACGGTGACTCAGTGGATAGCACTACAGCGCTGGAGTCCTGGGTTCGAATCCCACCAAGGACAACATCTGCAAGGAGTTTGTATGTTCTCCCGTGTTTGCGTGGGTTTCCTCCAGGTTCTCCGGTTTCCTCCCACATTCCAAAAACATACAGATAGGGAATCTAGATTGTCAGCCCCATCGGGGACAGCGACAATAATGTGTGCAAACTGTAAAGCGCTGCGGAATATGTTAGCGCTATATAAAAATAAAGATTATTATTAATCTGGACAACCAACTTCAGCGAGAAGTACATTTCCCCTACAGAAGTAGTGCTATGTAAAATGCTGGCTTTTAATGGACTGGCTAGGTCGATTTTGCAGCATGATCTGGCCGATAGATGGGTGATCCCTGCAATTGCACAACGTTGAGCCGGCTGTCAACCTGAGGTTAGCAGTGACACCCTGTCGACAGAGTAGAGCAGAAGAGAAGGAGCTGCTCTGTCGAAGAGACGTCACATGTAGCCAGATAATCACAGGCAGAAGTGGGTCGATTTTGCAGCATGATCTCTCCGATAGATGGTTGATCCGAGCAGGGACTCCTACTCCATGACATCCTTTCCTTTGACTGCACATGTACATAAAGTAGATGAGCTGATCAATTTTGGAAAAAAACGAAAATAAACCTGATGCTTTTTGGATACCTTGTTGGTATACATGGGTATATGTGTATTTTCAATGCATTAATGTCTATACACTTGGGTTCTTCATTATTTGCTAACATTCCCCAGCCGTGAAGAGTTTATTCCCTGCACTAGGTACCACTGTCCAGATGTAAAATCAATGGGGCCAAATTGAGCTGAGAACAGGATCTACCTCTGTACAGTGCAGAGTTTTGCACATGTATTTTGTGTCTATGACAATCAGAAGTAAAGAGATTTAGCATTAAACGTTGCATTTCTCGTCATGGTGGTGGACATTGGTGGGAAGGATGAAGCCGGAGCAGACTTAGCGGCTTTTCACACTTATGGCTCTAATGACGGAGCATCTAACATAGAAATCAATGTATGCAGCTCCATCCTGGAGAGGATTTTAATGTTGTCTCTTCTGTCTATCCTGATTTACTGCTGAAGAACGGAATATAACCTAATGATGTGGAGCTGGATAAAAATGAAGGTCTCTCCTCATCTGTCTTGCAAAAAAAAAAATTCTCCTAACGTAGTTTGTTTACCACTGGCCTGTCTATGGAGTTATCAGTCACTGTATCTGCTGAGCTAGGACCTGCTCTCACAATCGGCGAATGCAAAAGTAAATGTTTATGTAAGCACAAACTTTCTTAGAGATTTATTCCCACTTTTAGGGCAGATGCAGGCTACTGTGTATTCTCCTAATCCAAGAGAATCGGGTCGATTATGAAAATCACACTTTAATCAAACTCTGACTAGATGAGGAGACTATGGAGAAAAAAAAATCTTGATCTTCTCTATTGTATCAGTCTGTGGAAATCGGACTGCACTCAGATGTCTTCCTATAAATTCGCATTGGTCGGAGTGTGACCCAATGTTTTGAGGAACCGAAAATAAGCTCCTCTGCACCTGCCCTAAAGGGAATCTATCAGTAAGCTCAACCCTCCCACATATGTGTATGCAGGTCTTTGAAAGCTAAATTCATCAACAGCTTTATATCTTCTATCTGTTTTTGCATTTCCAAGGAATGAGTGTTTTGATTTATATGCAAATTAAGTGTTAAGTGCTCTGGGCATGACAGAGCAGTTCCCAAGATTCGACCTCTTGACGTTGTTTTCTTGCTAAGAACCAGTCTCCTAAGCTTTTCTGTTTGACGTCAGGCACCAATGAAAGGAGATAGTGAGCCATTAATCAAGCTAAAGTGGCTGTCGATAGGTGGGAAATCAACCTCTAGAGCCATAGGCTCGAGAAGTGCTCTGTCATGCTCAGAGCACTTAACAACTAATAGCAACAGATAGCAGATATAAAGGTAATGATTAATTTAGCATGCCCTGATATGAAGTTGTTGAGGGGAGGTTTATTGACAAATTTTCTTTAAGGACTTGGGGAGAGTAGGACATGAACTCCAAATAGTAGCTAATGGAGTGCTCCAAAGATAAGGTTAGTTATGGTTATTTCTAAGTTCAAGAAAGGTTCTCTACTTTCATCTTGAATCTGGGAACCTTTTTCTGAGCATGTCGGTGTCAGGTAACTGTCCCACCTCGGTGATAGATGATGTGACCAATCTACATTATGGAACGTTCCTTCAAGTGGAGGGTACTGCTTTTTACATCGGATGAACCATCCCTTCGACCCCCGGTTAATTTGTGGGACTGTTAATTTGATCCAATAGTTATGAGTGCACCTAATTTATTCTGGCGATCGATTCCCTTTAGTCCCAGAATATTTGTTGTGAACACTTCTGAAGACGAGCAATTAAAATTCCAGGCAGATCCGTCGTGTTCGTAGTAAACAGAATCTCTCACTTGTTTTTGTTTCTTTCAAGTACAGATCACACCCAGCAAATTCTTTCAGTAGGTGATGTAAATTTCATTATAAGACATGCTGACGTTCTGAAAGAACACTGAAAAGTACACGCTTTCTGCTGCTTTATACCCTATGCGCCGACACGTGGTAACAAATGGGGGAAGTGGCAGCTTGGATGTGACAACTGGTCTAAGAACAAAATTGCAGCTTGCATGGTTGTCACTTGCCTTGAACTACAGTGAATAAAAGTCAAATTTGGAGAAAATTAAAAGCACTTGGAATTCCAGTACCATCCAGAAGACAATTGGAAACTTTTTTAATGCTCTGCAGCTATACAGAGCTGTATTAACGATCTACAGTTTTTTTCTATTTTCGCTACATGATTGAGGATGAAGATGAGTGGTCCAGTGGAAGTTTTAGTTCTGAAACCCGACCCAAAACTTATTGCAAAGTTTGGTTCAGGTACCACAACTGCATTTGCACCTGAACCAGAATCCGAACCCTTTTAAAAACAATGGGGACTTAAACTTTTGAGCTGGAAAATAATCTCTCTCTCTCCTTCTGGACTTACTCCAGCACTCCAAACATTGCAGCGGACTTCCAGGAGAAGTCCGTCTTCGGCGTTTAGCAGAAACTAACTGTCCTGTACGAACTTTTACGTTCGGGTTCACTTACCAATATACATGATGTCTCCTTAGTTCCTCCCAGAAAAGTTGGACGCTGCAAAATCCTCCTTGAAAGCAGTTTGCTGTGTTTGCCAACGGAATGCTTCATTAAAAGAGCCCCAGAGGGTGAAACACAGAGGCTTGGCCTGAAAATAGACATGGTCATGGAAAACATTTTGACATCAGATGCACTTCAGAGTTTAATGCAAGTCTATCCCCAAAAAAGTTGACAACACTACTTATTGGTGGGCTACCTTTCTAGAAGGTGATAGATTCTGTATCATTTCATAAGAGAAAAAAACACAAGGTGGATCCATTATATGGTCATGTACACGAGGCTTCATCTTCTAATACTAAATTATCAAGTTTTGGGAACCATGAAATAAGTTAAACCGTCAACATTTACAGTATCTCCATCCGTAATCGGTAGGGGTCAGTCTGCTGGGACCTGGTAGAATGAAGGTCTGGACGAGTCTTCCAAGTAAATGGAGAGGTAGTATACATGTATGACCACTACTTCATTCACTCTCTCAGGAAGCAGATGTGTGCCACCACTATATTACAAAACATATAAATGAATGGATCAGTTGACATGCATGAATGCAGAATTTTGGGAAGCCCATAGTTGGGATTGGCACGGGGTCCCATTCATCCTGTGGACTGTTGCTAAATGTGTATCCCACTGCAACAAGGTGCACCCAATCAGGATGGTCCTATCCTGTCTCTAGTATTAGAACCTTAACTTGTGTCATCCAAACTCATTGTAGATGGGGCAGAGCAGGACCGGGGCCCTATTGTTCAGACACCTGCCCATGGGAAGCTATAGACATAAAATGCCTAGCTCAGAAAAGGGGGCCATGCTCTTGTTTGTACAAAAGTACAAGAAACTGCGGCAATACCAAAGAAAGGAGCCGGAACATAAGTTGGTATACGTGCAGGGGCGGACATATCAGTGGTGCAACCTGTGCGGCCGCACAGGGGCCCAAGAGGCAAGGGGCCCATTTCTACCTCCAAAACAGGTGCATTTTTGCATTTTTAAGAGCTTTTGGGCTGCAAAGGGCCCATATATTGTTCTTGCACAGGGGCCCTTTTCTGTCTGTGTCTGCCAGTGTATACGTGCAATGTGTAAGAGCATGTTCACACTGTGACCATTTTACAGACAAAACCCAAGAAAAAAAGCAAAATGAGCCAATATCCTGTAGTAAGTAAATAGTACACTGCACATACCGTAATACCAGCCTGTCTCCTCTTCGGTCTTCCTAGATTCTGCATTCAAAAGACTTATGGTGACATGAACGTGATGTCAGCAAAAGTCTTTAAACAGATTTAACCTCAGAATAGAAATGCTAGCAACCCCTAAGAGAGTGGGAGCCCTGGACAATTGACCAGTTTGCCCCTCCCAAACGCCGACCCTGATTGTAACTAGGGCTTATATTTCTAGCATAATCCAAAAATCCTGTAAAACTGTTCCAGGGCTTTTTAACGGGGAAACAGTAGTACATGTAAATAACAGAGTACATGAATAACACTACACTAGAATTTTTAATAATGCCAAAAGAGAATGGTCATGTTATGTACTTTCTACTGATTTTATGGGTTCTGGGAGGACATGCTTTTTCCACTTCAGGCAATATTGTAATTCAACACATTGCTTATTTGCCATTTTGCAGCAAAAAAAGAATCAGTTCAGAACTGAACTTGCAATGTTAAATTGCTTCATATCACACATGGTAGAGTAAAGTCACATTACCGTAAGCCTGTGTCACATTCTGCAGTAGTACAAACGCACCCGATACCTGGAAAAGTAAATGAAACCGAAGAGTGTGACAGAGCCCACTAGAGGCTAATTAATGCGCTAGCATTTAGAGGGCAGATTCCTGTGAAATGGCTTATTAACATAGTAACTCTTGCCCTGATGTGAGTGTCAGAGATGATTAATGGCTACAGTGGGGTTGGTGCCACACTGCATTCAGATATGAGTCTTTACTGTGCAGGGAACTAATGACATAGGGGGGCTGGGGAACGATAGCGGAGCTGCTGGACCATAAGAACTGCATTTAGATAACACTGCCTATTATTAGAGAGTAATACATTAGATCCGTCCTACATGTGCCCATGACATACTTGCTGCAGAGCTCGCTAGATAAGAGGTCACATTTTCATTTCAGACCTCCATAAGTCACATTGTAGTCTGGGGGCGTTCTTGAAACCTCTCCTCCAGATAATGGGTTTAGACGTCTTTGGAGACATTTCATTTACGGTTAGCCCTTAATCCCTTGTAGAAGCACTCCTCTTCCCATCAACGTTTTTATCCTCTCAATATATTGCAGTCATCATATCATATAGCGCTGTGTACTTACAATTACTCATTTTGCCTTTCTACCCAGTTAATTCTTCTCTTTTCCATTAGGTCTATGACATTGTGTGATTAATAATAGACTAGCTGAATCCTTCTAAGCTCTATGTAGAAAAAGGAAGTCTCTTTCCCCTGCATGAGTCATCACTAGAACTACAATTCTACATGACTGCAAAGTCCCTGGCAGCCCAGCCCAACCTCCGCTTCAACTCCTGACCCAGCTGCTTTGCCTCTCCACCCCTGCCAGGGACTTTGCAGTGATGTACAATTGTAGTTCTAATAATGACTCATGCAGGGAAAATTGATCTTCTGTTTCTACATAGAGCTTAGAAGGATTCAGATAGTGCGTTTTTAATCCAGGGATGTCATGTCATAGACCTAATTGGGAAAGAAAAGAATTAGCTACGTGGAGAGCATGGTATAGAGAAGAAGCTGAGCTGAATGATATATAGGATTGCTGGAAGACATTCAGTTTAACTTGTATTTTATTCTTTCAGATCTCTGGTGTTTGCATGCACAGGAGTCCAGTGGCCGGTCCTACTGGGTGATTGACAGTGCATGTACAGTCATACAGTTAAGACTGTCAATCACCCAGTAGGACCGCCCACTTGACTCCTTTGCATGCAAACACCATTGATGTCAATGAATAAAATACAAGTTAAACTGAATCTTTTCCCACAAATACATCTACATACACACGTGGTCAAAATTGTTGGTACCCCTCGTTTATTGACAGAAAAACCCACAATGGTGACAGAACTGTCAAAAGTAATAATAAATCAAAAATCTATGAAAATGAACAAATGAAAGTCAGACATTGCTTTTCAACCATGCTTCCAGGGAATAAAAAAAAAATAAAACTCATGAAGTAGGCCTGGACAGAAATGA
>VIAB01000108.1:400857-414365 GCA_009801035.1 Oophaga pumilio
CCAAAATATGGAAAAATTATAGCTCTCAAAATGCAATAAAAAGCATCTTTTAGCGCGTGACAGCAGCCAAACATTAAAACTCGCTATAAAAACCCGCTATACATAGTAAATCAAACCCCCCTTTATCACCCCCTTAGTTAAGAAAAATAATAAAATAAAAAAAATGTATTTATTTCCATTTTCCCATTAGAGTTAGTGTTAGGATTAGGGTTGGAGTTAGAATTGGGGGGTTTCCACTGTTTAGGCACATCAGGGACTCTACAAACGCGACATGGCGTCCGATCTCAATTCCAGCCAATTTTGCGTTGAAAAAGTCAAACGGCGCTCCTTCCCTTCTGAGCTCTGCCGTGTGCTGAAACAGTGGTTCCCCCCCACATATTGGGTATCAGAGTATTCAGGACAAATTGCACAATAACTTTTGGGGTCCAATTTCTCATGTTACCCTTGAAAAAATAAAAAAATTGGTACTTGAAATAATCTTTTTGTGAAAAAAAGTTATATGTACATTTTTTTTAAAACATTCAAAAAATTCATGTGAAGCACCTGAAGGGTTAATAAACTTCTCAAATGTGGTTTTGAGCACCTTGAGGGGTGCAGTTTTTAGAATGGTATCAATTGTGAGTATTTTCTATCATATAGACCCCTTAAAGTGACATCAAATGTGATGTGGTCCCCGCAAACAAATGGTGTTGTAAAAATGAGAAATCGCTGGTTAACTTTTAACCCTTATAACTTCGTAACAAAAAAAATTTTGGTTCCAAAATTGTGCTGATGTAAAGTAGACATGCGGGAAATGTTACTTATTAAGTAATTTGTGTGCCATATCTTTGTGATTAATGAACATGAAAATTCAAAGTTTAAAAATTGCGAAATTTTCAAAAATTTCGCCAAATTTCCATTTTTTTCAAAAATAAACACAAGTTATATCAAAGAAATTTTACCACTAACATGAAGTACAATATGTCACGAGAAAAAAAATATCAGAATCACCGGGATCCATGGAAGCGTTCCAGGGTTTATAACCTCATAAAGGGACAGTGGTCAGAATTGTATAAATTGGCCCAGTCGTTAACGTGCAAACCACCCTTGGGGGTAAAGGGGTTAGCACTACAATTCCACGTCACTGCAAATAACTGACAGTGGTCTCCTTTCCTGACCCAACTGCTCCCCTCCTTCTCCCTGCCAGAGACTTTGGATTGATGTAGAATTGTAGTTCTAATGATGACTCATGCAGGGAAGAGAGACTTCCTGTTTTACATAGTGCTTAGCAGGATTAAGCTAGTCTGTTTTTAATCATGTGATGTCATAGAGCTAATGGAAAAGAGAAGAACTAACTGAGTCTAAAGGTAAAATGAACAATAGTAAGTACACAGTGCTATATAATATAATGATTGCAATATATTAAGGGGATAAAAAATTTGATGGGAGGAGGAATGCTTCTTTAAGAACTCAATGTGCACATGTGATAGTGTTGATTTGTGCATGAGACAGAAGATTTAGCTCATCCTAGGCTTTAAAAAAATATATTGAAAATACATCAAAGGTTGGGATGTGTGAGATACATCAGAGCTTGCCAAACATGATTACTAATTTATGAATAGGGTCAAGCACAGCCCAGAGCATCATAGTAATAATTTATAAGCCTATTAACAAAAACACCACTAGACTGGCTGTGCTTTCACATATGGAAGTGACTGAACGCATTTCAAAGGTTTTAGTTGGCTGGAATGCGGCCACATTGTAGAGTCCATGTTATGGCCACAAAAGTTAATTAAACCGGACAATGATCACCATGTATTAATCTAAGATCTGATCAATTAATCTTTGGGGCTATTGTGGCCATAATATGGTCTTAAAGGGTTTATCCATGAATATTTTTTTTTAAATGGACCTAAAAAGTAAGAGGCAGGTAGTTGCTACCTACCAGTCTGTTGTGTCAATCACCAATTACTTCCGGCACAGAGCTGTTGCTCTTGCCGTCGATTAAGTGGCTTCTGCTGATGCCATGTCGACAGAGCAGCAGTTTCTCTTCCACTCTGCTCTATTGACGGGGCATGACTGCTAACGTCTTGCTGATTTAGAGCTGGCTCCCCGCTGCCTGTGGGGAGCCAGCGGTCAGTCAGCATAACGTCCACATTCACACCCTATCGACAGAGCAGGGTGTGTAAGAACAGCTACTCTGTTGATGTTGAGCATCTGAATCGCCAGCAGGAGCGATCGGTGACCACTCTGTGTTGACACCGGGTACAGCAGGCAGGCAGTTAGCAACTACTTGCCTGTTCATTTTTAGGCCAATATTATGTCCTGGATAAACCCTTTAAGCAGCTACATTACTCCCAATAGAACGCAGCCTTAGCCTTATTCTCATACAGTACCATTACATAGAGAGTATATTAAATATTTATGTATACATCTTTATGTACTTTAATTAAATAAATTCATAAAAATAACTACAAACTTTCTTTTCAAATAAAAAACTGGATGACAAATGAGAAGGGCAATGCAATACATTATTTAGGTCTATCACTTACTATCATAATATATTTATATTACCATCGCTTGTGGTCAAAATGCATGGAAGTAGTCATTTATCATATGAAATGAGGCCATGCATCACAGATCGCACACAGAGCAGCGGGTGTCAGGGAGGCCGGGGATAATTGCTGTGTTCTTTTCTGTTTACGTAGACATTTTGTGCACAATATATAGACAATTACTAGAAAAAGAGAGAAATGAAGCAATGGTAATACGTAACTATGTTTATTGATACTATGCATCACATCCCATTTGTGCCACCAAAACAGCTCTGACCACTGAGGAATGGTCTCCACAAGGTCTGCAGAGGTCTCTCCTGTGGTATCTTTTCTCAAAACCCTATATTTCATAAAAGGGAATTGTGCGTGAAGCAGCCCATTAGTGACTACTGTTAAGCTGCAGCGCTCAGGTGGTATAACAACCTAACGCCAATATGTCTGGAACAGTGCCAGTCTCTTTTTTATTAGTTTACCCAGCAGAATATTGTATTGAAGCAGGAGTTGTCCAGATAGTGGACAACCCCGTCAATTCATTTAAGTAGCAGGTGAAGCCTCCATGAACTAAGTTTGTTTTCCCACCATACCCCACAGATGCTCCATCCTGTGGCAGACATACTGTATCATTTGTGCAACCTGTGAAGTCCCAAAGATGAGGTATCTCATTTCAACCTCTAAAGCAGGTGGAATTGTGCATTATGATGCGGTATTGGACAGCAGAGGGCCCATATACTGTTTATGTTCAGAGGCCCTCTTCTGTCTGTGACCACCAGTGGCTCGATCTGTTTGGAATCATCATCTTGATCTTTTTGGCATATTCCTTAAACCATTCCTGAGCAATACTTTCAATATGACTAGGGGCATTATCCTACTGAGAGTGGACTTTGCCATTAGAGAATATCATTGACGTGAAGGGCGTACTTGGTCTGCACAATGTTTTGGTAGATGGTACGTGTGAAATCCATATAAACGTCAAGGCCTAAAGTTTCCCAGCCTCACATTATCCAGAGTTTTACTCTGTAGCTGCCAAATTGTGAACTTTCTATTCTGCATCCTGGTTTCTCTGTCCACTGGATAAGTAAGGCACAGGCACTTAGTGGCTTCATATCCTGGATGACATGGAATTTCATTAAACCAGCTGCATTCCACATAAAAGCCAATTGTGTGTGGTCTTCGCAGTGCCATTCCTGTACTTTAAAGATGCCTCTGGGCTCGAATTGCATCAGACTAACATTTGCAATGTCATTTTAATATTTGTAATATTCAGCAAGTTCTCATTCTTGGGTTTCCTCTATGAGTTAAGCTCCTTTAATATCAAAAAGACATGCAGGAGGCAAATTGACTTCCTATGACTTTGACTCTTACAAAGGTTTCCAATTAAGTTTTTCCTTTTCTTTAATGGCCTTCTGCTCAAGCCATGACGACTTGATGGAAGAAAGCTCTGTAGGCAGATCGATCTTTTGTAAGCCTAGATGGGTCCACCAGGAACTTCTCTACCATTATCTTGATAGTATTAGGTCATCAGGCTGCTGGTCTTCCTCTTTGCCTTGTTCCTTCTATTCTTCCGACCATGATGTTCTTCTCCAGTGAATGCTCTCTTCGTATGATGTATCCAAAGTAGGCAAGACGTAGCTTGATGATCCTTGCTTCAAGTGACATGCGTGGCTTGATTTGTTCCAAAATGGATTTGATTGTTCTTCTTCTCATCTATGGTATTGATGACAACCTTTCCAGCACCACATTTTGAAGGAGGCGATTATTCTTCTGTCTTGTTTTTCATTGTTCTGGTTTTGCGTCTGTATGTTTCCACAGAAACGACCAAACTATGTACGAGCCATGTCTTCATCACCAGTGAAATATTCTCTGATTTGTAGACCTTGTCTAGTGACTTCATTGTTGATTTGGCCATAGCTATTCTATTGACTTCCGGTGTCGTCTCTGCATCTTGAGTTGAGTGATCATTGAGTCGAATAGGTTGAAGTCCTTGATAACTTCTAGTTTGTCACCGTCCATCTCAAATGTGTCCCAGCCATACCTGAGAGTAGTTAATATCTTAGTACCTGGCAGTAGTCAAAATCCATATGTCCATATACACAAATATGAGTGGATACATGACGTGTACTGCACCACTGAGCACATCATAAATAATAGCATCCTATAAATGTCTCTGGAGTGATGGTCCTCCACCTGACATTGCTGTAAAGTGGTATATTTAGAATTAAGGAGTTAACATATTTGGTGCATACTTTTTAGATGCTTTAGTGCTTTTTATATTACTGGGTTTATTGCTTTATATATTATCCTGCTGCACAATATCCAAGTCATGGATCGATCACATCATAGATGTCACATCTATTAAATGAGTTTGGTGAATAGGAAGGAAATAAAATCTAGTCGTAACGGTGACACTAACATATCCAGCAGTCAGTCTCTCTGATCTGGATGTAATTTTGGGTTACAGGACAAGTAATAAAACCCCAGACGGACATCTTGTTTTTACTTAACAGCTTGTCTTGGGTTGATGAAAATGCAGCCAGTGTTTTCTCTTTACTTTTCCACATCTGGGCCTCAGACATAATTGGACAAAAATGTAATCTGCGCTCATGCCTTTCGATAATTAATAAGGACAGAAAGCTCTGGGCTTAAGTAACTAGTTTCTTACACTTCACTCCTGTGTGACAGCTGAGAAACCTTCCTGGCAATGATTAATGGCGACCAATTACTTCCTTCAGGTAGACACTGCTTAATTCCCGTGTCTCTAGATATTTCTTTTTTTAGCAATTGTAAATTCAGCCGACATTTTCATCTTCTCTGATTCAGTTCTGTCGCACATTGGCGCATTATTCTTACCATTATACAGTAACACAAAGGAAGGTTTTTACATGGTGCTACAGCAAGACTGAATAATCATGATTTATTGATGGACTCAATCCCGGACATATAGTATGTTAGGGATTTAGTTAATAAAGGTAGGCCATGTAGATCAGCTCATTTTCAGATTGGAGTTAATCACTGAGAGCACTAGATGATTTTGGCATTTATTCTCTTTGATGGATGCCAGTGACTGGCCATTCATTTTGTAGGTTGATGTGACCTTTCTCATAAATAACCGTTTCTGCAATGTCTAGGTTGTGACATATATTAAAGAAATGAGATCTGATGAACTAATCAAACTGCACTACTAAAGATAGGAAGGCCTCCTTATATCCCCTCCATCTACTTTCCAAGACCCTTAAATCAATACCCAACCTTTTTGTTTTGCAGCTCTTCTATAGAGAGGAGTCCTGTGACAGCTAGGAGTGCATTTAAATAACATAAGGTTCTTAATAACACTGTTTTTTATTTAAAAAAAAAAGCATAAAAGGCATCCCACCAGCGGCAAGGCGACCCTGTGCTTCACTCTAGGCCTCATCGTGCCAGTGCCATGATTCATTGTAGGTATCATGAAGCCACTGCCATGCATCACTGTAGGCATCACCCAGCCACCACCATGCTTCACTGTAGGCATTACTGAGCCACAGCATGCATCACTGTAGGCTTCACTTAGCCACTGCAATGCTTCAATGTAGGCATCACCAAGCCACCACCATGCATCACCAAGCCATGCATCACTGTAGACATTACTGAGCCACTGCCATGCTTCATTGTCAGCATGGATTGACCACTGCCATGCTTTGCTATATGCAACACAAGCCACCATCCTGCTTCATTGTAGGCATCACAGAGCTACTACTATGCTTCAATGTAGACATAACTGAGCCACCATCTTGATTCACTATAGGCATTACCAAGCAACCGCCATGCTTCACTGTAGGCACTGAGCCACCACCATGCTTCATTGTAGGTAGGGTGTTTTTTTCCATTTATGTGTCATTCTTCCTCCCACAGACACACCACTGACTAATAGGTCAAAAAAATCAAGTTTTTTTGCTTTTGATTGGTTTATTGCAGACAGCAGAAAGTTTGTACATTTTGCTAATAAACCTAATTTGCAATGGAGGGTTTAATCCAATTACGATAATATGTAAATGGAGCCATTTATAATAAGAGACAATGTACTCAAGTGTTTTCACCAAGCAACTGGAATATTAGGAAGGTGAAAGTGCCCCAAGGAGTTTATGTGCAAAGTAATAAATGTCTAATTGTAAATGTATGACCAACCCTATATAGGCAGCATACAGACCGTCCTCAGTGTTACATGAGAAGAATACAGTAGAAACATGGAGTAATATTCTCCAGAGATTTCTGCATTTCTTTGAACTCATAACACACAACTGACAAACACGCCAGAGACAGAACTTTATAGATTTCCCCAGCACTAAGTGAATGTCAAGGGTTTGTCAAAAATCTGTTATTCTGTATTGTCTTCATACTGAACAGACAATTCATAAAATATGTATCTAAAAAACCCAGATATTAATAGGACGATCATTATCTCTCTGATAACAGTAATGGAAACTGTATTATTTCCATAAGAAAAGGTTTTACAAAACATAATATTATCAATGTATAAATAAACCACAAAATATCAAAGTGAATGTGGTTTTCTTGCCTCTTCTAGTAATCTGTTTCATTCTCCATACTTTCTTGTTCAGTCTGATTCAGAACACATGATTTGTTGACAGCAGCAGGAGATGAATGTGTTGATCTTACTGGAGAAAGTGACCTATGCACTTATGAGAATACATGGGAATTAAGGGATGTTTACCTAGGTCAAATTTGTTGCAGAAATTGCTGCTACTATCCCATTTTTCTGAATGGACTTGCAGAAATACTTGCACTTTCTGCAGAAACGCTAATCAGAAGTATGGAGCACATTCACATTCGCAGACATTTCTGCATTAAATCTGTCATGTGTGTATGTACCCTTAGCCATGTGATGAAGTGAGAAGGATAATGATGACAAAAGAAACCACAGTATGAACAATTATCAATGAAAACTTCAGAGTCCCAAACGTCAGTGAGATGAGAAGAACAGTACTAATTTAATATAAGTTCATGGAGGTTTAAAGGCTTATTCTCAAGGATAGGGGATAATTTCAAGAAGTATTCCCATCTCCAAGATTCTATCTCAACATGAAATAGGTATAATGATAATAATACCAAATAACTCAAATTAGAAATGCAGTATAGTTCTCCTCATTAGCTAAGTCGCTTACCCCATGTGCAGGGCATTGCCCTAGCTTGGGTATCCATGGCTACGACCATTCATATAATGACAGTTAGTTGTTAGTACTCATAACCATGGATACCTAAGCTAATGCAATGCCCTGCACATGGGGTAAGCGACATAGCTAATGAGGAGAACTATACTGCATTTCTAATTGGAGTTATTTGCTATTATTATACCTATTACATATTGGGATAGGATCTTGGAGATGGGAATAAACGGCATAGCTGGGAATCAACGCCATAGCTAATCAGGAGAACTATACTACATTTCTAAGTGGAGGTATTTGTAACTATTATTACACTTTAATGCTCGCTGGAGGTCCAACTACTGGGACCGCTAGCTATGCCAAGAACAGGATTCTGGATGTCTGGAACAGTTTGAGTATGTGTATCCTTGGAGCTCCGACCACTGGAATACCCCGCAATCCTGAGAATGGGGCTATGGATTAGAGTGGATGTTCACATGCTCAACATTCGCTCGATTCATTGTACATGGAACTGCTGTAGAAAGCAAAGTCCAGCACTCAGTTATCTCCGTCTGTTCCATAGACAATGAATAGTGGTGAGGTTGAGCATGCATGCGTAACTCCGCTCCATGCAGCACAGTTCCTCGGTTCCAGAGCTTTGTTGTTGGGATTACTAGGTGTCCCTATAGATTGGGATAGTGTTCGATAGTGCGAGAAAATGATTTAATATGGTTGCAACATTCATGGTAAAATCTTCTGTGAATGCACATACCCCTAAACTGTCCATACATTAATGATTAGTGGACTCCCCGAAAACATGCATGCTTTCATTTTATTATAAGGAGTAACATCTCTCCTTATGAAAATTGACATGCCAATGTAAGGAGACTTATAGGCCATGCACAGCTCCTCTGGGAAATGAAATATGCAAATTGCCTTTTTGTATAGAGGACTAGAACTCTAGTTCTACCTATTGGAAATAGCAATCCAAAGGAATCTCTCACACTTGCGATGTAATTAGAGGACTGCAATCCAATAAAACATTGCATAGCACCCAGCCCAATGTTAAACTATGGGGCAGCTCACTTCAGTTATTTTCTCATGCCGATTCATGCTGCGATTATATCCGAGTGCAGTGCGATTCTCGCAGATGTCGGCAATGAAGGAGATGGAGAAATTAATTTCTCTGTCTCCTCCACACCTGTGCTACCATTATCTCATGCAAGACTTGATAGGACACAGAACACTGATACTCGGCTCACACTAGCAGCAGATCTGGAGCCGAGTGTCATTATCATATCGCATCCAACACTCTCGCATCAGATGCCTTACGCTAGTGTGCCTCCAGCCTAAAAGTCAATATCGACCATTTAACAAGTCATATGACTTAGAATATAGGCCAAACCAGAATCTCAATTTGCAGACATGTTTTGGGGTTTTTGCCTCTCCTCATTGCAAAGCGTGAGATCTGGTTTGGCTGTATGGCAGGCTTCTGAATATTTATATCAACGTTTTGGAACACAACGTATCTCACACCTCTTTTTTTCCCTGACAACGTACTTTAGGCTTCCCCTGTATAATTTTATGGCCAGGTTTAGTCCCTAAGATTATGATTTAAGGAAAGAAATTTAGCTCAGTGCTCATTTGCAAATGTATGAATGATTTATTCTGTACGATAGATAACCCTAAAGCTGGAGGAGATATAAAGACGTCATTGTAGTATAGTTATTGTTTTGCGTCATCATCTCATGAGCCGATGTACTCTCTGACATGGTGACATCACCAGATTATACTCATGTACTACTGATTAGCATAAGGTCTCATTTCCCATTTCCATGTACCTGCTCCAACTGGATAGAACTCATACCCTTATGGTCTATGGTGCGGTTCACATATCTGTGGGGTTTTTTTAAACCAAGTGTCTGCAAAAAAAAAAAAATCACAGACATTACAAAGTCAAGAATTAAAATGACCCAGGGTTCATTAAAATCACGGACACCACATAAGCGCCATCCATATATTTTTAATACATCGACAGGTTACACATTGATGGCGTTTGTGTGCTGTCTGTAATTTTAATGAACACTGGGTCATTTTAATTCTTGACTTTGTAGCGTCTGAGTTTTTTGGGTAGAAGAAGTTTTGCAATTTTTTATTTTTGCATAACAGAAAAATTACTGATGATAAAAACGTTCACACGGTCCAAACACCTATGAAAATCTGATCCAAAACGCTGATGGAAATCATCCGTACGAGAAAAATTACCAATGTCTGAATAAGGCTCAAGGTGAACTACTTCCAAAACTTGCACTGACGCTGTCGTATCATAACTTCCAAAATATTCAAAAGTCTTGTAGAAAATATTATTATATGTTCTGTGCATGTTCTGCCCAAATGATTCCTAACCTATTCTACCGGGAGATTTTCTACCTGCCACGATGAAGAGTAGAAGAAGAGACCTTGATTATTTCAGAATTGGATCCATATCCCCGCGGAGACAAGTGACTCCCGATTAATTAATATTTTGTATAAGAAATGTGTAACTAAACATGAAATGAGAGATGCTTGTCTTTGTATGATGATTGATTCTGCGCTCCGCAAGACTCTCAAAATGCTCCAGTTAATTAAAGATTACAGTGGCCCAGATGGGGGATTTAATCTGCCGGAGTTTTATTTCACTGCGGTTACAAATTAAAAAGATAAAATTCAGGTTAGCCGTCCCGGTAGCAATCTCAGGCTTTGTGTGGACACAAGCAGCAAAATCCCGGTTTATTCCAAGAGCAGACAGTCACAAAGAGAAATTGTGCATTTGAAGAAATCGCTCCCAGACCCATTTTCTTTCCAATTGCAAAATATCTAGATTTAATAGGATAAAGGAAATGTTTGCATTGCGCCACAGCTATGATTGCTTGTTACTGAATGTGCCTCATTACTTCTCTTTCTACTTTCTCAAATATCGGAGTATTCTGTGATTTTCTACAGTGTCAGTTCCTTGTGCTGAATTATAGTATCTCCCATCTCACTATTGTCTAGTATCTTTTTATGGATATGATTGTAATCTTCCGGAAATAAAAATTGCAAACACCTTTACGGGATACTTAGGGAAAGGAAATAGCTGCAAGGTTTTGCTAATCTGTAATGTCGCGGTAACCCCCTTCCAAGAAGACCTAATTTGGTTTGAGATACAAACAAATCTCCAGCTCTTCCATTGTTTGCCCAAATTAAATAAATATGATACATCGGAGATAAGAAAATAACCCTCAGGGCCCCGTCACACATAGCGACACACCAGCGATCCCGACAACGATATGAACTAGTCAGGATCGCTGGTGTGTCGCTACATGATCGCTGGTGAGCTGCCAAACAGGCAGCAATCAGGACAGCGACTACGCGGGTAACAAGCGACGCACGTCACTTAGTTACCCGCTGTGTACCTTAGATACCAGCGCGCTGGTGCAGGGAGCTGGTAACCAAGGTACACATCGGGTTTCTAGGCACCGCGCACCTCTTAGAAACCTGCTGTGTACCTTGGTTACCAGCTCCCCTGGTGCAAATTTTTTAATAATGCCCAATAATTCCCAATTATAAATGAATTTGTGCCCCAAAGTGAACAACCCACGTCGAGGAGGATATAGTATTTTCCTCTTTACTTGATACATTTGATTAATTTCTTGATTTATTTTCCTATAGCAAAATAAAGTTATGTGCCCATTTTTACTTTAGGATATTTGGAATAAAAATATTACCCGTCCTAGGGCTCATCCAGACATCAGCGATTTTCTCGTATGAGGAAATCGATCAGACTTTCATCAGAGTTTGTTCTGTGTTACATTGTTTTTTCTCTGGAGAAAAAAAGAGTTCCTCTGCCTTCTATCTGTCAGTTCATGGAAAACAGACAGTACAATGCTGTCCAAATCTTTCACAGACTTTCATTCTCAGACATATCGTCGCGATTTTGCAGAGACTGCTCAATATGCAAAAACATGTAAACAGCCCCATAGACTAGGTACGAGTGCTATCCATGAAAAAAAATTAAAAAGCCTAAATGGCGACTTTAACTATGACACAAGTCATGTGGCCAAAAAGCGCTTTATGCCACTGCTACATCGCAGAATAATGCAAGTAAATGAAATCACATTGCGACCTGCAAGTTAGAGCAAGTTTGATCAAAGCGTGATACGACTTTATTGGAAGTGAAGAAAAAAAAAAAAGTTTCTCCACCTCCTCTATATTGTCAGTCTGTGAAAATGGAGCTGCACTCGGATGTTATCTGGGTGCAGTCCGATTTTTTTTTTTCCCATGGACGCATAGAGATGAATTTGGAAGTGCCATTCGATTTTCAGACATAAATTGTGCATGTAGTGATTACGCGGACTGCGGAAAAAAAAAATCAGACATCAGAATAACTTGGGGACGAGTGCGATCCATCAAATCCATCCATCCACAGATTTATACCGCTGCCCAAATACTCATTGCCTGTGAAGTGTCAGTATTTCAGTCTATATGTGAACCAGGAGCGTCAGGATGAACAGAGCTGTAGATCTCGTGCAGAGGATTGTGATACAATATGCAGAATTGTAGAATGACAACAAAATAAGATAAACAATAAATATTTACAAAATTCTTCTTTTTTCTCTACAACTACACGTAATTGCTTATCCTAATTACAGGCATTGCCTCAGCGTATCTATTCCTCCATACTGAAAAAGAACTTTTATTTGGATTAAGTAATAAACCCTCTTGCGGATTAATCACAGCAGGATTATGAAGCGCATTGATTGTAGCTTGTTTTATTGATGAGCGGCAATGCCTGTACAGGGATAATTGCCTGACATGTTCGCTGATCAATAAATCTGTTATATCAGGTAGTCGGAGCACTTCTTAAACATCCCGTTATTTGTGTACTCCACGCTTTGTATATGGATGTCTTATTGCCAGGAAAATCACGGAGTATAAATAATTCAATGGCCACATACTTAGGATTTGATTTTTTATTTTCCAGCGCTTACTTGGCAAGAGCACATTAATCATGTAAACCAACACTTTTATTTGCAGATTATTGGAAACCATATTTTTATTATGTGAGTATCACCCTAATAATCTTGGTATACACACAGATTATTTGAGACCCTGTATCCTGATGTGTTCACCATGATAGTACAACAGATGCATATCCACCCACATGGATATTAGACCTCATTGATATGTACATTTTTTTCTCTAGTAAGTGAAAAAAACTGTCCGATTTCCATCAGCGCACTGAATTAGATTTTTACTATCAGTGATTTTCTTGTATACTAAAAAAAAAAAAAAAAAATAGAAATTCAAAGTGTCTTCTAACCTTGCAGCTAGGGTCACACAACCATATATTCTCAGATTGTTCTGCTGCTTTCTAGTAAGTGCTGGATTCACAGTTACACTGCTCAGTACTGTTGTATAATGTCCTCCATGCTGCTGCTTGTGCTATAGCAGGATCCCTCATCTCTCTGTGTATACTATGTATGTGAGATATCAGTCAACAGTTGTTGTCTGATCAGAGTTTGATCCAATTTTCTCGAATGTAGAAAAGATGGAATAATATTTTCTGTGAATATCACCCGAGTGTGATCCTACTATTTTGACTGCCCCATTGACTTGCATGGTCTAGTGCGATTTGATTCTATAATACTGTATATCTGCCACCAACCCGACCTGTAAGACAAGAAAAAGAGCTTTTACAACACTCACCTTCGGGGCGGTCCAGTCCAAGGAGTGTCGCTCGTCTTGATCCATCGCCTCCCTTCTTCTTGTGATGCTGAGTCGCACGTACCAGGGCTTATGGGGTACTTGGCACCGAGCC
>VIAB01000108.1:493481-504073 GCA_009801035.1 Oophaga pumilio
CTCCTCGCTTCTGACATTTTTCAACTCTTTTGTTATCTCTTCTGTGGATTAGAGAGCACACATCACTCTCTCTCCTCGCTGATGACATCACTCAGGTGTAACTGTGTGGCAATGTCAGCTGCAAAGAGCGAGTGATTTGTTTGCTCTTCTTCACTGACGTGATAGCAGAGGAGACATTGATGTGCATGCTCTCTCCTGTACAGGTATAGTGATCACATAACGGAGGTGATGAGATGGCATTGACTAGCCATAAGAAAGGTGGTAATCTAAATAAGTGGAAGGGTGCACAAAGGCATTCAGCCACACTAAGGTACACGGAGTGCCTTCATTTGCATAGAACATTAAAGTTTGTCATTTTTGGGGCTACAAAGGAACAGACTTTAAAACAAAAAAGAACTGTTGTGACTTTGAAGTGTAAATTTGTGGTGATAGACTCTCTTTAAATATGATACAAATGGAACGAGAAACTAAGACGTCTAACAATGTATCAGCCTTGTGCATATACTTATCAAAAACTTCACATACTGATCTTCACAACCTTTGTCAATTATTCATTATTCATCAGACATCGGTTGAATTTTGAGAGAACCTTTGTGACCACCACGTTCCTCTTTAGCTACATCGACTCCGTGGAGCCATAAATGCCCGCAATGCCGTCGATCGATTTTACTCAATAATTTCAAAGGCGGCACTGAAGAATTTTAAGGCTAAACTTTCCGTTGTGAAGCAGACGCCTCTTATAACTGAGGAGACTCCACAAGTAGGTCAAGTTGTAATCACAGGGGCTTTAACTTCATTGATATTGATTGGATTAATTCCTATTTGTTTTTTGCGGTTTGCGTGGTGCCCGGCCTGCGGGAAAAAACTCAACAGCTGGGGAGATTTTCTAAGCATTATTTTATGAATCCGCACACTTTTTTTGCTTTAACCTCATGATTATAAATTACATTCTGATGATTAGGAAAAAAGATTATGCCCAAGAATAAAATTGGAGAAAACAAATCCTCTCTGGACTACACGTGCTACCATCGCTGGCTAAAAAAAAAAATGGATTGTGGCTATTGAGGGGCCTGAGTAGACAGAGCATGATGCAAGGATTGAAAAATTAGACCTTGTATAAATGGACCCATGGTGGTGCAAAAACAATATCTACTTGCCTACTGGACCCGTGACTCTCCTCTGTACTGAGGCTAATGTCTCCTGGTGTCCTCTTCTGATGATGAAGGGGAGTCGGTTAGCAGCCGCTGACCGTCTGCACCAGTCACATTACATCTGAGCTGAAAGCGCTAGGAGATTGACTTAGATGGAAAGGGACAGCTGCAGCCAATCACCTGAAACCTCAGCAGGGTAGAGCAAATGACACACGGGCAGCAGCATGGAGGAGTAGATTGGTCCGTCAAGTGAGAATGTGTTAATTTTTGGGGGGTATTAGCACCCCCATTGACCCATTTAGTGACAGTCGGGTTGAAAATCGGCATCTGTCCATTGCTCTTGTTTTGTTAACCTTAGAAGTCTATCGTGCTGCCTTTTATGAACAAGCAGGTTCATTAATTTGCAAGACATGCTCTACTTTGTTCTTCCGTCTTCTGAGATTCATCTTCTGATATCTCGCACAGATCTTACATCTGACATTAAATGTCCTATCTCCAACTCGAAAAGAACTTTCTTTACTGTAACAACTCCAGATTTCAAGGTCTGAGCCATTGGACGCCAATTCTTTGGCACATTTGATCATAAGCATTTAAGCCATACACATATGATGTATCCATTATTTTTACGAACATAATACAAAGTCTGTCATCTGATTTTTGCTGCCGCGCCATACCTGCCTGATTGTTGCTTCTGGTTGGCCCCTATATAAGATGGAGTAGTGCTGCAGGATCAGAATCTGATCCAGAAAGCTAAGATATGTCATAATGGAGCAATTTTTCTTAAAAGGATGTTTTTGTTTGTGTTTTTTTTACAATTTTGCAATACGGTTTCAGTAAAAATTCTGGACTGTTTTGGATCCTACAACCTCTAAGCAGAAGTGAATCTGTCAGTGAACAGTTATCATGGCAGGGTCTTCAGCTCCGATCTATCTTCTGAAAGATGTTGTAAGATGATTTATGGCCACATCTCCAACCATTTCACATTAGATGGTTGTTGGCTGAACGTTAAGCTGACGGCCATTTTGGCCGTCTCTTCCATACAAAAGCGCTCTCTTAGCAGAGGAATCCTGTGCTCTCTATGGGAAAGGCTGGGAGAACAAATAATAATAATTTTATTTCTATAGTGCCAACATATTCTGCAGCACTTTACATTTTAGAAGGGAAAAAAAAAATGACAGAATAACAATTATCCCATAAATCAACAGATACCAAGACGAGTGAGGGCCATGCTCTGAAGCTTACAAATTGAGGAAATTAGGGGAGACATGAATGATGGATGGTAACAGTTGCTTGTATTGTACAGTCCAGCCATCAATTTATAAATATGGTGTTCACGTAATGATGCATGAACCGATCACCAATTTGTACAGGCACAGAGGGTTGTTAAGTTCATATAGGGTGTGTGAACAGATGATACGAGGGTCCTGGATTTGAAGAAAATTTTGTATGGGCAAGAGAGAGAGAATTAGATAAATATGTTGAGGCAGTAAGCCAGTCTAAAGAAATTAGTTTTTATGCCATGCTTAAAACTGTGGGTATAGGGGATTAATCAAATTGTCCTGGGTAGTGCATGCCAAAGAATTGTTGCAGCACGTGAGAAGTCTTGGAGACGGGAGTGAGAAGTTCTGATTATCGAGGATGTTAGTCTTAGGTCATTAGCAGAACAGAAGGCATAGGTAGGGTGGTAGACTGAGATGAGGGAGGAGATGTAGGGTGGTGACTGGCACAGGGAGGAGGCATTGGTGTAGCGGTTGGCGAGGAATATGATCGGCAGAAGGAAATCTGACTTGCTGTTGCTTGATCAACATTTCCCAAAACAGTCACCCCCCATACACATTAAGTGTTAGCCAAATTCATTGATATCTGCAAATGTAGCCAACATTAATCTGTATTCTGTTCAACTGGTTATAAATTGGACTAAAATCAGAGAAGAGCGATAAGAGTTATCGACCGTGCCGTCAGAAGGCGTTCACTTTTTACTCCTTTTACAGTCTATGTGACATGCTCTTGAAGACCAGCGGTCCATAATTTTTAATGAAACTCTATTGTAAAACTATATTTTAGCAGTAAAGAGCAGCAAATGATGTCAATGTCCTTTTAGACCTTAAGTCCCCAGCTATCCCAGTTGCATGGAGCGTAGATGGGATCCTGCTTTGTCTCCATATGCTTTATTTAATGCATAGCAAATTACAGCCTATAACATTTGTATTCTGTCCTAGGAGGTTTGCTTAAAGGAAGAATAAAGGGAAAAATATCCAACGTAAAGGACCTAAAAGAACATCATCCCATGGTCAATGGAGTCCATGTGCTACAGAGATGTAGGGGACTTTGCCACCATATCGCCTTCTCTATCATCTCTGTCCCATTCATGAGTTCTAAAAGTAACCTAGAATAACCAATGAGTTTTTCTATAGAGTTAGGGGTGTGCTTTTTGGAAAGTAGTAATATCCAGGGCGAATAATGACCGGAGCAGCAGGATAATGATTAATGTGCCAATGCCACACCACAGCGCCATGCAATGCAGTCAGATTTTTTTCTTTGGTGATAACAGCATTGTACTGTTCCTGCCCTCACCTCAGGGTGTCACAAGGTCTAACTTCAGCCCTAACTTTTCATAACGTAGCTCAGTGGTTAGCATTGTGTGGAGGCTCAGTAGTTAGCACTGTTTTTTTGCAGCACTGGGGTCCTGGGTTCAAATCCCACCAAGGACAACATTTGCAAGGAGTTTGTATGTTCTCCCCGTGTTTGCGTGGGTTTCCTCCGGGTACTCCGGTTTCCTCCCACATTCCAAAGACATACTGATAGGGAATCTAGATTGTGAGCCCTGTTAGGGACAGGGATGGTATCTGTAAAGTGCTGCATAATATGATGGCGCTATATAAGCATAATAATAAGTGTGATTATGCTGTTGAGCCTCTGAATATGGACTGTCTTCATATTTTAATATTTTCATATCCTATGCTTATGTATATATTGTGATACTTATTACTCTCTTGTTTGTGCATCTTCTTTTTTCAGATTGTCTTGGAGAAAAAAGCAGCTCCTTTTTAATTGGTGGTATAATTTTCTCTGGCAGTGATGCCTCCGCTGTGTATAGATTTTCTCTGTAGCTTTGCCATCTTCTTCCTGTAGAATAATCCCAGACTCCTCTTACTATGGGGTTGTTGATTATTGCTGCATGCATCATGCAAAAAAGGCTGGAAGTACGGGGAGGTTAGATTCCCTGATGAATACCGTAATCGTACCGTTTTTTCACCTCTCGGTGATATGGGCTCCCAGAGAAGCCATTTATATCTTATCTGAGCTCGTTTACACATTTATATATTCGGAGATTTAAATATGTCTGGAATAATGATGTCTGCCGAAGTGAGATTCTGCGAAATGACCGATAAAACAAAGTGAGCGACTGCTCCGGAGGGATATGGATTTGTCTGTGTTGTGTAGGAGTGCGCCTTCTGTAAACAGTTTTTATGGTATATAAATCCCTGCCAGACTGTTAAACGCTTTTATCCACAACTATCGTTGGAAAAGATGTGAATTCTGCATGAGAAATTCCAGCATTTGGGTGACTGGTCTTTATTCAGGTTGGTTCCAGGGAGAGAATGATGGTGCAATTGGACCGAGATCGGACCGTCTCGGACCAGTGCACAAACTGATGCATCCACAGGTCTGGTGGTCCATGGCGCCCTGTGTCACATTTTGTGGCATTTGGATGTAGTTGAGTGCATTCATTATAGTAACAAAACTATGGCTCCCCATACAATCACCATTGTCATAAATATGAAGGATGACATGCGATAGGATCGTGACTCTGACACCAGTTTAGATACCATTTAGGCTTGATAAACCCTAGATTAAAGGGGTATTCCGGCTCCAATCAATTCCAGATCACTGGTCCTGCTGCCTCCTGATGTTATGTCTACTACGGAGCATGTGCACGATTGGCAGACGTTGTGCTCCTGTCCCATTATAGGAGCTGGAATAGCCCTTTATGTTTCAGCCTTCTGTGCAAAGACTGTCTAGTCTGCGTGGTCGTATAGACACAGTTATCGGTGCAAAAAAACTGAAAATTTGCTGAAAAAGCAAATTTTCGGCTAAAGAACTGTATACCCTACTGGTAGGACCAAGATGGCAAGTTTCAGCCTCCTTTTTACAATGGATATAGTCTTTCCTTATTGGCTTAGAAGTTGGTAGGATGGTATTTACCACTTATACTTATCCTAATGTCTGTCAGCACAAAATGACTGTTCAAACCAAGCACATGATGCGCACGTACCAGGGCTTTGGGGTACTCGGCACTGAGCCCGTTGATGTCTATGGGGGATGTCACGGATAGCACAGCTCGGTCCGTGCCCTGGGCGCTCACCGTAATGTGGGATATTTACAGGGGATGATGGGATGTTCATATAATTTGTCGTGACGCCACTTGTAGTATCTGGTCAAGGGGGAACCAGCGCTGCTCTGCACAAACTCTGGAAGGGATGGTGTTGGGCAGCTAGATGGTAGGTCTTCTACAAGTAAGACGGGGTCCTTCCAGGGCAGATAGAAATAGGAGGATGCAGGACAGGTAGAGGGTCCGCCGTCAGGGACAATAAGGAAGACACACACAAAAGTCAGTTTGGTACCTTTACTGTAGCAATGGCAGGTACTCCCCGGAGCACGATAGGGCGAAGGATGCACATCCGGATTCCTCCACTGGTAGGTGTATGGCCTCCTGTCCTCTGTCGTTGTACAATAAAGTCCTGACCTGCTTATAGCTAGGTCTAACTTGATCTCTGTCCTATACCTGGTTGATTTTGTGGTTGGACCTTCTTTCTGGCAGGTCAGGGTCCTTGATGGCTGGCCTAGCCGGACTCCGTCCTCCTGATCCTGTTACTTATCAACTCCGTGGTACTCCTGGGACTTGTAGTCCGCCAGGAACTCCGGTGTTCTCCTAATAGGTCGTGGAGATCCTTATAGGCTTGGGCCCCGGTGACCGGTATTGCTTGCTAAGGGGAGCTATTAATGCTCTTTAACCCCTCCAATTCCACTTGCCTTCGGCCTACCTGGGTCCTACTAAGATCACACACGACAGCAGTTGGTAATCTGCCTCTTCGCCGCTCTCCAAGCGTCGGCACGCTTCCTCATGAGCTACACTTCAGATTCAGCTCTGACTGGGCTAAAGTGATTCTCTTTCCACTCGTACCAGCCTCCACTTAAGTTCAAGGTGAACTGACTGAACAGGTCTGCACTTCTCTCCTCTCCTCTGGTGTCTCGAGGAGATCTGAGATCTGTCTGTCTCAACTCAACTTCACTCCTCTATCTCGTTCTGAGGAGATCTCTCTCTGTCTCCTTCTTCTGTTCTCTCTGAGATCTCAGGCAAACTGAAACTAAACTAGGTTTTTATATCCTAACACAGCTCCCTCTACTGGTCTTTTTAGGTAAGCTGCAATGTGTGTGTGTGTCATGACCTCTAGTGGGATCTTCCTTTAGTGCATCCTTCAGGAAGATATGGATCCAGTCACAGCTGGGCTCCACACACACATGCTCGGTGCGCTCTTACGGGCGGAGCATTTCAGTGCAGCTTTCCAACTATTTGTTTTCCATTTATTGTGTCCTTCCTCGGTCTCCTGGAAAGCCAGAGCTGTCAATCAAGGAGAAAGTGAGTTGAGAAACATGGAAAACAAGTAAGTAGGAAGGTGCTCTGTACTGTTTGGTCATACCAAGGGTGCACCGAGCGCCTGTGCTTGGGTTTGAACAGTCATTTTGTGCCGACAGTGTGTCAGTATGATATTTGCTTACCTATGGCCAATACTTCTTCTCTGCCATCTGAGTTTTTAGTGACAGTCTGGCAGCCATGCTACACAACCCCCATGAGACGACAATGTATCTCTAGCAACGAGTATGTCAGACGTGACCTATCTGTTTACCTCAAAGCTAAATTGGAACTGCACTTATAACATTTAAAGAGTGAGGACATGTTCTCTAGTGGTGTATACCCTGCTGAGTTTCTACAGATTTTCCCCTATTCATTGTACAGGGTGAAATAATTAGTGTAATACACAATGGATGTTGTGCAAATCAATCCACAGTGGAAAATTCACACAGATGAGGGCCCCTGTGCAAGAACAATATATGGGCCCTTTGTAGTCCCATTGCTCATCATAATGCACAATCCCACCTGTATTAGCTGTGGAGGTGATAGTGGCCCCCTGACCTCTTGGGCCCCGTGCAGCTGAACAGGTTGCACCATTTGGGAATGGACTTGAAGGCTTCTTTCACATTGCATTTAGCAGCGTCCACTCACCGCCTGTGCCTGGAGTTTGCTCACATGCGTTTTGCCCAACTGAGACCAAAAGGTTGTCTCTTGTCAAATACCATACTGACATTTAAAGGGAGATTGTTCAAACCAAGCACAGGCTCTCAGTGCACCCTTGGTATTGCCAGTCAGTTCAGGTCACCTTCCCTACTACTCGTTTTCCATGTATTTCCACTCACTTTTTTCTTGATTGACACTTTTGAAAAAAGAGGAAAGACAAGAGAGATGGAAATCAAGTAACTGGAAAGTCGCACTGAACTGCTCAGCCACTCCAAGGGTGCACTGAGCGCCTGTGCTTGGTTTGAACAGTCATTTCGTGCCGACAGACTCCCATTAAATGACTTTAGGATACGCACAAGTGGTAGACTGTATCCATTGTAAGGAGGAGGCTGGAATCTGCCATTTTGGTCCTACCTGTGGTGTATACCATTCTTTAAAGGGAATCTGTCACCCCAATTTTGCCATATCAACTAAAGATATGGCTGAATAGTGCATCCCATAACTAAGCTATCGGTATTTACCTTATATCATGATACCCCCGTTTTCATATCAAAATACCTTAGTAAAGTTCGTATTTGCGCTGTCAATCAGGGCGGTTAGGTCCGGAGGGTGACGTTTTCTATGTCCTTTCCCCCGCTCCTCGGCATCACTTGCGTAGGGCCGTCTGTGAATCCCACAGACGGCGTTCAACTTCCCGCAATTGCGCATTTCAAATTCGACCCCGCGCATGCGCAGTGTGCTTTGCCTAACAGTGGGCAAAGCATAAAATCATTACAGCGCATGCGCTACTCTTTCCTTGTCCCGGAAATGACTGCTTGCCTTGGACGACTTCCGGGGCAAGGAAAGAGTAGCGCATGCGCTGTAATGATTTTATGCTTTGCCCACTGTTAGGCAAAGCACACTGCGTATGCGCGGGGCCGAATTTGAAATGTGCAATTGCGGGAAGCTGAACGACGTCTGTGGGATTCACAGACGGCCCTACGCAAGTGATACCGAGGAGCGGGGGGGAGGACATGGAAAACGCCGCCCTCCTGACCTGACTGCCCTGATTGACAGAGCCAAATACGAACTTTACTAAGGTATTTTGATATGAAAACGGGGGTATCATGATATAAGGTAAATACCGATAGCTTAGTTATGGGACGCACTATTCAGCCATATCTTTAGTTGATATGGCAAAATTGGGGTGACAGATTCCCTTTAACAGGAAACTCGCAGCGTCGGCAAATTTCTATCGGGTGTACAGATTTGAGTCTGTATACCCAGGCAGACTGGGTAGAAGGCTTATACTTAAAGGGCTATTCCAACTCCAATTCGTTGGAATAGGACAAGTGCACGACGCCGGCTAATCATGTACATAGTCCAGCAGATATCCGCAGACGTGATGTCACTGGTCCTGCTGACTCCTGATGCAGAAGTGATCGAACTGGAATACCCCTTTAATCCAAGGTTTATTAAGCCTTAATGGTATCTAAACTGGTTCCTATGGATAGATTCCACTGTAGCCTGCCATTAGGGGATGCACTGCCAGTCCCCTATTGGGACTCGAAATATTGGGTCCTTTATAATCCTCTGAATTTAATTTCCAAATTTATTAAATTCAGCAATAACCTAAAACTGACTGTGAAATGTTCTTTCTAAGTTTCTACCGGAAATTACAGCAGTGTGCAAAAGTTTTAGGCAGATGTGGGAAAAAATGCAGCAAAGTAAATGTCTAGAATTCCATGCATTGTGTCTGTAATCTCGCTTGTTTATCCCTTGTAGCTGAAAATTATACAGTAAGGTGATTAACTTGCTGGAACGGGACCTAGAACAATCTGCCCGGAATACAAAACGATGCCAACAGCAAATGCCGCCTGAGATAATACAGCAGCTGAGCTACCTGCCATAATTCGGGGCTTTGTAAATGGGTCGCTTCTAAAGGGAATTTTTTTTTCCAATTAAATATTTTATGTCTTTGTTTTATCTTTGTTTATTCCCTTTTAGTTTCATTTTTTTAAATATCTAATTTGAAATCCATTTAATTATTGTAGCCTATAATGTATGCAGCTCGTTCAGTACAAGGACGACTTCTGCGTTTTCTTCCTTTTTATATTATGTAGATTTGGGATCATTTTCTTTCCTGCATATTAATGGAATGAAACTTTGAGGGACATATAACTAAAAACCAAAATCATGTTAATCATGTGCACTCTTTTACCCAGGAGCATAGCGGTCACGGTCATAAAGAATGTGACTGGGCCCGTGTGGGAGGGAGGTCCGCCTATGTCAACAGCTACTTCAGCTGGATGTGCGTCCGAGAATGCAGTCAGCTGAAATGTATTGTGACGCAGAGACCAGCCAGGTCCGTGTACAGCAATACACACTGTCAGCCAATCAGAAGCCGTCAGCTGACTTTGGCTTGCAAGTCAGTGGCTGTTCTATCTTTCATGCTGAAGTCCGGTATAGAAGAGGATGCTAGACATCGTGAGAGCTGAGGAATGAGAGTAGAATCGTTATTTATTATTTTTATTTATTTATTTTCTTTGGAGAAGAGCCGCAGAACAGGGACATTATGGGAAGAAGCCCAGGATGGCGGACATATATTACTGTAAAAGGGCCCAAGATGGGGGGGCATGTATTTACTGGAAGGGGCCCAGGATGTGGGGCATTATACCAGGATGGGAGATACAAGTGCTGCTCACAAAATTAGGATATCATCAAAAAGTTAATTTATTTCAGTTCTTTAATATAAAAAGTGAGACTCATATATTATATAGTCATTACAAACAGAGTGATTTATTTCAAGTGTTTATTTCTGTTAATGATGATGATTATGGCTTACAGCCAATGAAAACCCAAAAGTCATTATCTCAGTAAATTAGAATAATTAACAAAAAACACCTGCAAAGACTTCCTAAGGGTCCCGTCACACTTCAATGTCCCAGCGATCCTACCAACGATACGACGTGGATGGGATCGCTGGGACATCGTTAGCTGATCGCTGGTGAGCTGTCACATGGGCAGACTCGCCAGCGATCAGGACCAGCGAGCATGCTGGTATCCAATGTACACATCGGGTAACTAAGCACCGCGTGGCACCTAGATACCGGCTCTCGACGCTCTACAGCAGAAGCTGGGAGCCGGTAACCATGGTACATATC